>JABCMJ010005472.1:0-42449 GCA_014822125.1 Arbutus unedo | reverse complement strand
AAATGGTGTTGTGAGTGCAATTTTTTGTATTTGAAAAAAAAAATTTGTCGCCAAATCTAATTATTAACGATGAAAATAAATTTCTCGTAAAATGATTATGGATAGAGACAAAACCTTCCGTCTTCAAAAGCAGATATTGGCGACCAAAAAATTCCTCACCGATTATGTATTTTTTGGTGACAAAATATTTCGTCTCTAAAATCTAATATTGGCGACGAAACAATTTCTCGCCGAATATATTCTATTAGTGACAAAATATTTTGTCGCCAAAGAACATATTAAGCAAGAAAAATTATTTTTTGTCGCTAAGAGTTTTTTGCGTGAAAGTATAAGCGACAAAATTTACGACGAAAAATATAATTTTTGCAACAAAATTATTTCGTTATTATAAATCAATTTTGTTGTAGTATATGAATGAGCAGAGAGCCAGAAAGTTTTTGGGTCAAGAGAAGACAATACCAGTTTAATCTGGACTCATCTATCAAGTTGGGGATTAGCAAGATTGCTAGTATGATATTGTTTTCTTGGACTATTAGAGGGTTGGGCAGTAATTATAAAAGAATGGTGAAGATCTTTCTTTGGAAGCATTGTTTGACATGTTTCTTTGGGATTTGTAGTCTTTGTTTTTTTGAGTTAGATATTTGGAGTTGGTATCTTACTAGCTAGCTTCTTTATGCTCCGTGTTTTAGTTTCTCTTCACGAAAAAGGGAGACTGAGGGTAGGTTGAGTTTTTTGTAAGTTGTAGAGCTAAGATGGTCATTGTTTATTCTTCGAAGCTCGCTCTATGTTGTTATCTTCCTATTGTAAGGATTTCAGATTTTTTATCTTTATGATAAATCGAATTTTCTTTGCTTTTCAAGAAAAAATTAGGAACCCCGTTAATTATGCCTAACTACCTGGCCTTTTCAAACAAAATATTAAGCCCATCAACTGCCACATTAAACAAAAAAAGGAGATAAAATGTCACCATGTCGCAAGCCCCTTTGGGGAATGAATTGCTTTGAAGCAGAGCCATTAACCAGGATAGAAAATGTGGGAGAAGAAATGCAAGCATACATCCAAGAACACCTTTAGGACAGCAACCAAGTTTAGAGAACACGTCAACGAGGTACTTTCAACTAACACTATCATATATAAGCTTTTGCGAAATCAATTTTGAAAATAAGCCCTCCATCTCTATTATATTTCCATTTGTGTACGAAAATAAGCCCTCAATCAACAGGTGGTATTATGCATCAAAATTACGTAATTTTGGTGCATGAAATGCTCTAAAACTTTTTCCTGTTACTGATAAAAAAAAAGAACTTTCTCCTTAACTCCTCGGTTGGCATCAATTTTTTTTTGGCCTTATTTGTTACTAGTAAAATAATAATAAAATATATATAAACCAATAAATACCTTACAATAATTCAACAAGTCTTATCAAAATCACCTCATCAAAAAGTATATAAAATAATATTAAAAGATCTCTTAAATCATCCAAAAATATTTTTATTCATCACAACTTAGAAAAAAGCAAAGTGTCTGAAATCGTTCATTCGAATCTTTTTTTATTATGTTTTTCTAATTTTATTCTTTAGAAAATATTAAAAATTTATCATTGACTTAAAAAATTAATTGTGAATTTAAAATTTTGCAATTTTTTTTCAAAATTTCTTGTTTTATCCTAAGAATAAAATAAAATAAAAAATTTGTTAACAAAATTTTATATTTAGTATTAATTTTAAAATAATTTTTTAAACTAACAATAAATTTTGATGCGTGTGATTCTTCTCCCATTTCACAGCCTAGCTGAGATTGGTTTCTTGTAGATAAACGTACGTATTGCAGTTATCTTCTGTTGCACCACGTGGCCATGTCTAACCCTAAAACAAGGACAATTATTTCAGTTGAGTTGAGACACTGACCCCTACCCTCTCTGTGGAAATTTATCCTTTGACTGAGTATCTCTCTCACGTCCTTTTCACTTAAAGAACTCTCACTCTCTCTCTCTCTCTATACAAGATGTGCATCTAACTCTCTACATAACAAGTCTATGAGATAGAATGTTGTTGGAATCCTTCGCCTGACGCGTGCTTCTCAATTTGGCTTTGTCTAGAAAGTGCTCCGAATGCTTGTACTTGCTATTGATGGTATTCACATGACCTCCTTCTAGCTGTAGAAACCCTAACCATTCACCTACTTTTCCATTCCTTAATTCTGCCCACCACTCAAATCTTATTTATGGCAATGGTTCTAGTCCAATCCACACTTGATAGCTAGCCCTCTTTTGCACTTATATGTTCCTTTTCCATAAATACATGCCGCCCTCCACCACTCCCCCCCCTCTCTGTCTCTGTCTTTTTCTCTCTCTCTCTCTCTCTCTCTCTCTCTGAGCGTGTTATGTGATGCCCTAGCTGAGGCTGTCCTTTTTTCTTAGACTGCCATTATTGCAAGGACCACAAGAAATGGCCTGAGATGGGGTTTGTTCTAGGGTTGCTATCATATATAGAGATAACTAAGAACGTGAATGAAAAAATGAGACTCAATGGTTGGTGACAATCAGAGCATTTCACACCTAAATAAGTGCTTTGCTTTTCGTTGATTAAGCCGTATTTGAGTATATAATTAATGATGTGACATCCTACCAGCTCACTGGTGTGAGAATAAGATCCTTGAAAGCTCTGAAATAATTGTAGTTTCATTTCCTTAATTTGAGGTGTCGCCGTAGCAGGTTGTTGCTGGAAATCGAGCTTTGAAAACTATAATAAAAATTAAGGAAGGCAAATGAAAAATTCTTATCGAATTGCAATCCACTCATAACTATAAAAATTATATCAAAGAAAGATTTTAAGCATGCACTACAGAAGTTTGAGTTTTCTTTCAGCAAAACGAATGAGACAAAAGATATATATAAGCAATAATGTTTCGAATTTTTTGCGACTTTTAATATTTTTTAACAAGGACTCTCAGCCAAAAGAATTATAATTCAATTAGTCCATCTACTAGTAAACTAGAGTCAAAAATCCTTTTGATATCTTAGATCCAAAAATACCCTTGCACCAAACATGTCAATTTTATTTCAAAAGCACAAATGTCTTCTATTTGGCCTAAATTATCTAAATTGTTTTCTTTTGGTCTTTATTTAAATTTTTTTATATTTGCTATATTTTCATTAATTTTTTGCGGTATTGATTTGTTCTGATGAAATGAATCTAAAAAGTATATATAAAATTATATTTAAAAATTAAAAAATTATTAAATATGAAAAATATGTAAAAAATCCTATTTTGGCTTATTTTTTGGACATAATTTTTATTTTTCTAAAATATTTTGTCGACTCGAGAATAACTAACAATCAACAAAAATCAATGCAAAATAAAAAATTACAAAAAATTTTATATAAAAATAATAAAATAATTATTCAATAATTATCACAGTCAAAATGAAAATAATCTTAGTATTTCCAAGTAGCGCTTCATCAATATAAGAGTTGTTGCTGTAATATCGAATAATGGTGTGAGGGGAAAAAAAATGTCATTGTACATTTTAAGCTTTTTCACCCTTCTTTTTACTTGCGAAAATGTTATCATGTGTTAAAAGTGGGCAAATAAATAACTTTATCATATTTTACAAATAACGTTCTAAAATATAAAACAGCACATAACATTATCTAATAATGTTATTAGATAATCGTGCGATAGATAACATTATAAGATAGTGCAAATTATATATACTGCAATCAAATTACAACAGATAAAATTATCTGTTATAATTATTTTATTTCTATTAAAGACATAAAGATTACAAATAGATAAAATTATATGTTAGAACAAAAACATATAAAGTTATTTGTTAAATAACATTTCAATCTAACAGATAATATTATCTATTCTAATGTTAAATTATAATGAGAATTGAGTGTTTGAATTATATATAGAGAATAAATTTTTATAAAAGGGTGGTGTCTTAAAGTATAAGTAGAATTCAGAAAGTTACTATGGAGGGATTTTTTTATTGACATTTTCTAATTTATTTAGGGTATGCATTTTTGGATTTAGGAAGGCTGTAGTGCATTTTTCTATAGTATACATGTAGTGCGGACAAAACGCCATAATTTAATTTGTTCACTTTGTCCTTAAAACTACATCGTTTTATTTTATCACGTGAATTGTTATCATAATACTTGAGAATTAAAACGATGTAATTTTGAGAACAAAGCGAATAAAATTATATCGTTTTATCTACACTACGCGTGCACTACAAGAAAATATACTGCAGCTCACCCAACCAAAATCATATCTAAAACATTCACAATTCAAAAGATGGAGAGCACAAAATGAAATAATGCATTGCCCAAACAAGTCATTTTAAGGGTTTAAATCACATACAATTGAAATTTTATGTGTTCTTGTTTTTTGCACTTAGTATTGTTTGATCATTTAAAAATTTTCATACGTAAAG
Organism: Arbutus unedo; assembly: GCA_014822125.1. Classification (NCBI taxonomy): domain Eukaryota; kingdom Viridiplantae; phylum Streptophyta; class Magnoliopsida; order Ericales; family Ericaceae; genus Arbutus; species Arbutus unedo. The sequence goes on along the minus strand of JABCMJ010005472.1, from coordinate 38,006 downwards.
TAATTTTACATGATCTAACAACAAAAGTTACAACGAAATAGAAGCACACAAGAAGTCCCATTAAGTTTTTTTTGTCTTTACCTAAAAATTTTTGTATTTATTATTTTTTCATTACTTTTTGTAGTTTGTTGGTTCATCTCGATAAAAGAAATCTAAATATCTCCCTCGAGCTTGGCAGACACGGAGATCAAATCATCTGTCAAAAATCTAATTTGCAAGACAAAAAATTGTAAGAAAAGCTAAGCCAAATAGAGAAACCTTCCCCCTTTGGTCGCCGGGAAGGCAATTCTATAATTATGTCAATACTCAATCTTATTCAATGTCAATCTAAGTTTGTGAGTAAATAGCAAATTACTGCGTACATGTAATCTTAGGGGCATATTTTCTTTTATAGATATTCTCCCTCACTTCATCTGGCTCATTTTCCAATCTCTAATTTCTCATTAACAGTGAATTATATTTTTTCACAATTGGTCCCTAACTCCATAAGTCTTATCTGAACCCTTCGAAGGGGAACCTTATCTAGACTATAGATTTTCATTCAAGTGTTAACTTCTTGTGATACTAGAGTTGGCCTAAGATTTTTCATCATTGTCCATCTAGGTCTAGTCTAAATTATTTGGGTCTAAAATTTATCCTTTCCACTGCTAGAATCTAATCATTATTCTCTAGCCGCCTTTCTAGTGTCGACAAACACAACCTTCTATTCGACACCATGCATGTCCACAAGAACATCATGTTGCGAGCTAGCATCTTGCCTAATTATTTGGAAAACTCCTAATTAAGTTAATTAGGTTTTACCTCTTTCAATTACCTCATGTTTTGGCTGCTTTCAACTGAACAGACGGAGTAATGAAATTTCATCTTCTCATCATTCTACTCTGCAACATCTCCTTTATCTTCATAATCTGAGACTTCCTCTAGCTCCAACCCTCCGAGACGCGACTCTCCCATCTTCTGGTCTGAGTCTGAATAGGCAGAAGTAGCAGATAAAGATATGGAAAAAGCTCCAACTAACTTGGACGATTTTCTCACCACTAGGAAGAAGCGAAAATTGAATAGAGGTGGACCATGTTGCCGCCGCCGCCCACCACCCCCNNCCCCCCCCCCCCCCCCCCCCCCCCCCCCCCGCGCGGGGCGACCTCTTTTCATAAGCTTTAATTAATGTTCATAGCTAATGCTTCCCAAACATGATTCCAGGCCCAAGTCACTGTTTTGGGTAGCATTCCACTTACTAAAAATTCTAAATCCTAATCCTAGCCATAGCAAACAAAAAGTTCCAACACTTCATGAACTTTTGACACTTGAAGAAAATTTTACCATAAAACAATGCTTTTAACCAAATCTCATGCACAGGTCAATGCCCTTATTAGCTTGTGATTTAGCGTATATATGTTGATACATGGCCATTGCCATATGAAATTCATGGCCTATGTCATAAATGTTTTTTGGATAATTTTTTCGACTGTTGCACAAACTTTTGGATCATTGTCAAGCACAATTTTCTTTCTAAAAACATTCGACCATTATCTCGGACCATTCTGCTTCTAAAAGCTTTTGAACTAATGTCCAGAACCATTGCCCTTTTAAATATATTCTTATACCTTTGTTCTGGATCATTACTCTTTAGCTCAGCTAGGAGGCCATTGTCCCCCAACAAAGTAGTGAGTGATAGCCTATTCTGCCTTTCTTATCAATAACACAACAATTTTAAATTGAACATTTTTATTCATATGTAAATTTGGCCAAACAAAGCATTACCTATATTTAAAAAAAGAAGATTTCTCCTAAACAATACTTCTAGTCTAGATCTACAACCTTGTACGCTGATTTTTATGGCTTGTCAATCAACTTACAGGGCGTTTGCCCAGCTTGCCGAAGTCGGCTTGTATTTAATGGAAGCCACAAGGTAGTTTCTTGTTATTATGTTAGTTTATGTGAGCACATTCAATACTGTTGGGTCATGAGAAATTAATCGTTTAGTGTTAGGTGGACGAAAATGCACCCATATCGTACATCCATGTTTGGCCTACTATGGTGTTCTAAGTAGAAGGCGCATCTAGCACCATGAACAATATTCTATCTTTCGTCACCTTCCTTGCCTAAACAGGAAGAGTGACTACATCCAATGGCCATACGATTCTACACTAAAGTCAATAAGGGATAAGTTTCTAGCCTTAAAGATCGACATGGGATAATCCTATCCTTTTGAAGCCCCAAAGTAATTATCTCTGTTAAACTGCCTTGGTCGACTAGGATTCTTTTCTCGTCGTACTGGTCGATCTCCAATATGATCACCAATGCATACTTCTAGGAAATAAATTCTTTCCTTTCTCCTCTTTGGCATTCTTGGCCTTTTTTCCCGCTCCTTTGGTTACATTAGTCTTGTGGTCCTTGATAGCACTCCTATCTATCTCCCTAAGGATCTCCACCTCTAGTTTCGCATGTTGGTCCACCCTTTCCATCAACTCGGGGAGGTTGTCAACCGAAATCATCGTGAGATACTCATATAGGTTCTCGCAAATAAGTAGGCCTAGTTTGAAGGTGGGTACATTCTAGTTTTTACTAAATGTTTTCATCATCTATCTTCTTCATGGCCATCAAATAGCCAAATTGTTTTGGTTGGGCTCGGTTTGTTAAGAACCTTGCCACAAATTCCTCTACCAATTGGCACCAATATGTAGTGAAACACGATGGTAATTTATGATACCATTTGACAACAATTTTGCCAAAATTAAAGTCAAAGATCTTACAATAAAGTTCCTCATCCTTTTCATGCAAGATCATTGCCAGAAAAAAACCGCTTAATATGCCCCGTTGTGTTTCTTTTTCCCTGTAAATATAGAACTTGGTTGACAAATTTTCTTGGCAAGGCCTTCGCCTCACGTGTTTTAAAAAGTGGGGATAAAGCAATATGCTATAGTGCCTTCTTTTTTTATTCTTGCGCAATCTTTAAGATATGAGACGAGAGAACTTGTTCAGGGTAGAAGTGCAATACTTACAAAAAAATACTACAGGCAATTGTTGACTGCATCAACGTCTGGTCGTCAGCATCTTTGAATGGCTCGATATCCATCGGCAGCATGACAGCTTGGGCAACGTCCAGATCCTTCACGGTGTCGACAATCGCAACGAGCTTTGTCCTGCTAACCAGTATCGTCGAGGCCCCCACCTCTGCTTTCTTAGTCAACTTTGCCTTCTCGGTAGGCACAGAGTCGTACTTATTCCGCAGCTTTTTTCTCGAAGGCATGAGGGGATCACCTTCTTGGCTAATTGGTGCAGGAGGAATGACCTTGGTCTCAGGAAGCGTGGTTTTTCTCTTAGTTTGGACAGGTCTCCTGCCCTGCTTCATCAGGCCCTTCAATTTCGGGACACTGCAATTTTGTGCCATGATAGCTTTGTCTATTTTGTCCTCGTCGTCGATGTTCCGGTGGTGAGGGGAACCAAATTGAGATTGACCTATAGTTGAGGTACTAGAAAACGTGCTGGGGATTTCCTTGATGGCAGCGATGGTTAATCAATCAGATTCCTTCAAGAATAGGAGAAGAATGGCTTTGAAGATATGACCTTCGACTTCAGCTACAACAACAGTGGCCTTAGGGGCAGATCAATTCTTGATGTAGTCTCTATAGCTCAACATGTATCGGAGAAGAACCTTTGGAGATTAAACGCAGATCTGACCAGGAGAACCTTCATACCCAATGACCTTCTTCACCTCGTCAGCCTATGTGTTCCTGAGTTTCCTGCCGTGATTACAGTTGGTGGCTGCAAGACAGTGAAAGAACATTATTTTTAAGAAATTAGCTAAGAAGGCAATAAGAAATAGAAAAGGGTTTGGGAACTAACAAATGACTCTGAACCGTCTCGGGATGTACTATCTAGGGCACTCGAATCTCCAGGACCAATCTCCCAATTGCTTGTGACAATGACGAAGTCATCATCATTCCCTCAGTTGGAATCATTGAGATCGATGACCATTCTCTATTTTTAATCGATTGTTTAACTAATATGAATCACTGTCTTTTTTCACCAAGTTGTAGTGAGACTAGATTTCACGGACACCAAAGTTAGCATTGTTTAGTCTATCAAGTTCGGTTACGCACATAATTATTCAATATGTATTTATCAAAATTTGCATAGGGTGAAGATGGTAATAACAGATAATCTCACGAAGAAGATGATGGAGGCAAAAATGAACTCCACCCTCAGTCATGGCCATAAGGGGGACATGAGGTATCCTGATCATTCCCATCACGAGGAGTGTCGGGTCTATTCAGCTCGATTATGACATCATCATGGACGTTGTGTCACGCGCGGGCAAAACTCCACCATTTTTTTGGGGTATCTAAAAGCGGCCTGAATATCCCCATCTAGAGGATGGATGGGGAAGATAGAAAACATAATGAAGAAATGACGAGGAGTCGAAAGGAACTTATAGGAAAGACGACAAGAGACTGAAGTTTTAGATTCTCTAAGGTCTCTACAAATTGGCATTGAACAGTGCACGGAGATGAACAGGTGAAAATTAGAAGACGAAATGTAGAAGAAAGAATACGAAGAGTGAAAATCCCTTATTGGGAAAAGGGAATTTGAATTAGAACGGAAATTATGGCGTGAGAGCCGGCACGCACGAAAAGTGCATTGACCTGTAAAAAATTGCCATCATTTCATATCGCATTTAATGTGATGATACGGTTTCTAAATGACAGTTGAGGGGATATTTATCCAAGAAATGAATATCTGTAAACGTATGACCTAGAAGCTTCACCTGTCATGATAGTTCGACAAGAAGCAGACGAAGTTAGGGAAAAATTGAAGGAGGTAAAACTTAGATAAATGTTATAAAGTTTTTCCTTTAATAAATCAGTCAGTTCGACAAACAAGTTCTCTCGCACACGTGTGTATGTACCAATCACGTGAGGGCACGGCCAAACTGAGAAAGACAGTTCATGTTGTACTCGACCTGAGAAGGGCGGCTCAATGACCAGCTGACTTGAGACGGGCGGTCTGGTATGTTGTCGGCCTAAAAAGGGCAGTCTGGGATGTTACCGATCTAAAGAAGGCGGTTGGCAATCTCAAGTCCTAGATAAAAAGGAACTCTGAATATATCTGGATAAGATTCTAATCAGATATGGATGAGAAATCTAAGGTCAATTCAACTTAAATGAGGAGTTTATTGTTGAATAAAACTCTAATGGTTAAAGAATGTCCTAAATAGAACTAGATTAGATTTATCTCATTAGTGGCCAATCAAAAAGCAATCCTACTTCAATTCTGATCTGAAGTCAAAGTTTTAATAGAATTATGGAGATTGAGTCATGAAGTTTATAAATAAAGATCCAGCTTTATGATAAAAGGTATGCATTAACTCAAGCAGTAATAAAGAATATTATCTTGATTTACATAAACTCTTGTGAGCTTTTCTAACTTAATCATCGGAGTATTTTTCTACCACAGCGGTGGTGGATCCTTTGACGAGTTATTGTCTTGGAGGTGATAGGTCACAAGAAAAGTGCATAATTCATGCTCAATAAGTAATATTAATTTTCCACCTTGATTGAGAAAATTGTTGTTCATAATCTACCGCAAAATGTATTTGTATGTATAAAAATAAAATTATAACTGATAAATCTAATCTGTTTATAACTTGTTTAAGTTCGTTGCTTGCTATTGCTAGACGCTCATCTCTCAGGATACAACGGCCAACACACTTAAAAAAAGCACGGCAATTCGTGTGCACAACGAACCACGAAGTGCTTAAACTTTTTAGAACGTAAGGATGGATGAAAGAAATTTGGATAGAACGACAGCAAGAGGGACTTCCAATTTTTTGAGTTACTAAAACTAAACGAAAGTCTCTATATTTATAGGCAAAAATTTTCTTTTCGACCCAGCCAAACAGGTACAAAAACGCACTAGTTGATCATTGATTTTATTTGTCCAGTCTGAACTAAACTGACCATCACCCTTAGTATAAGAAATTAAAATTAATTTATGTAAGAAATCACTTAAATAAATTTAACCCAAAAAAGATATAGAAAGAGGCCCAAGACCACAAGCCCACTAACCCGTGGCCTAGTGGCGCGCACATGTGTGTGGTAAATGGACCGAAACCCACTTACTCTAGGTCCTCTCAAAGGATAAAACTTTGTTACCCATTGGGGCCCAAACACTTATCCAAATTTGAGTTTTATACACCCACTAGAATTCTTTTAGGTTTCCTATATGAGACTCAAGATTAATTCTTTAAATTCAAGTGAACCTTTATAGAGCTAAATTTCATTCACTCCATTAATAGTTTAGGCAAAGAAATTACATGAATGTAATCTCTTATCAAATGTGAACAACTTTTAATTTAAGACCCACGTTAAAGTTATGTTCGGTTGAGTATTTTTTAAACGATTTTTGAAAAAAAATATATTGACATATTGTTTGGTGTAATTATTTCATAAAAAAATTGAGAGCTAAATTTTTTAGGATAATTTACCCTAATGGTCTCTGTACTTATATAAATGTCTCACTTTGGTCCTTGTGTATTTAATTTACTCGATTTTGTCCCCATGCTTTTGATTTTGTGCCACTTGAGTCCAATCATTAACGGCTAGAGCTTAATTTGGATAAAAAATTAGTGTGTGATCCACTAAAAGGGGTAAATAGGTAACATCCGAAGGTGGAACCCACCCAAAAATTATGTGGCAACCCTTCCCCATGCTTTTTTTGTCCCCATGCTTTTTTTTATTTCCTGATTGTTTAAAATTTTTGGACACAAAGTTTTATTTTTTTAATATATCTCGTCGAAAAAATCAATAATCAGACAATATTATTAATTTGTCTTAATTTTTTATTTATACAATTATTTTTTTCATTTATTAATCAAATAATATATTAATTCGGCTCAAATTTTTTTATTATTTATTTTTTTGCATTTACTGAATTTTTAAAATTTTTGGACATAGATTTTTGCATCGCGTACTATACCTTTCTTTTTTAGGGCTAGGGTGTTTCATCAAATATTTGAGAAGAGGCCCATTCCTGCTGGAAGACGAGGCACATAAGTTTTTATTTTTTAAAATATCTTGTCGAGATGAATTAATAATATTGTCAAATTATTGGTTCATCTTGATAAAATATTTTAAAAAAGTAAAAATCTATGTTCAAAAATTTTAAAAAATCAGTAAATACAAAAAAAAAAAAAAAAAATAGAGCCGAATTAATATATTATCTGATTAATAAATGCAAAAAAATAATTGAGTAAATAAAAAAATGAGATGAATTAATAATGTTGTCTAATTATTGGTTCATCTCGACGAGATATTTTAAAAAAGTAAAACTTTGTGTCCAAAATTTTTTTTTAAAAATAGTAAATGAAAAAAAATAACTAAATTAAAAATAATTGAGCCTAATTAATATATTGTCATATTAGTAAATGCAAAAATAATTGAAACAAATTAATAATATGTCTGATTTCCTACGGGTTTCCCACCGACCCAGTGACACACCAACCACGCCCCTTCCCTTTCCAGTTCGTTTGCATCACGAGCACCACCATAAGCACGTGGTTCCGACACGCACACACGAGGTATCTCATTCACTATCACCATCGCATGCTTGCCGTTACTATCGGCCACATTATCCGATAAGGCAACGAGGCATGTCAACAAACTAACAGGTAGAAGCTATGACACCCAATTGTGGCTGAGAGAGAAAAAACATGTCGGTCAGGAAATAATGAAATTAAAAAAAGTGTGATTAGATTTTAAGTGACAAAAGTATTACCTGAGGGAAATCACTGGATTTGAAAATGTATGTAGGGTTCGTCTCAACAAAATATTTTTAAAAAGTAAAATATTGTGTCTAAAGATTTAAAAAAATTAGTAAATGAAAAAAAGAATTAAATAAATAAATAAATTGAGACGAACTAATAGTATTATCTGATTATTGGTTCGTCTCGACGAGATATTTTAAAAAAATAAAAATTTGTATTGGAAAAATTTTAAAAATAATAAAACCCAAAAAAATTAAATAAATACCAAAAATTTAAAAATAAATGTGTGTGAGAGAGTGTGAGAGGAGATGGGGAAGGACTATGAGAGAGGAGAGAGGAGAGAGGAGAGAGAAGGGGGATAAGCTAACTGAGAGAGAGAAAAAAAAAAAAGGAGAGAGGTGGGTGACCACATGTGGGTCGCACTTTAAGATTCTACCTATTTATCCTTTTTAGTGGGTCACACATTAATTTTTCGTTCAAATTAAATTCCAACTACTAACAATTGGACTCAAATGGTACAAAATAAAAAATATAGGAGCAAAATTAGGTAAATTAAATACACAAGGAACAAAGTGATACATTTGTGTAAGTTCAGAGACTATTAAATTATCTAATTTTTTATGGCATATTTAAGACGCGCTCTTTTTGTCTCTTTTTCTAGGAAAATGACTATATTGTTTAAAACAAAATCTCTTTTTATGTGCTTTATGCACATATTCTATTATAACAAGAAATTTTATTTTAAAATCTTGAATCTGCAGTTAATCGCAAAATATTTTTTTAAATCAACAGTAAATTTTATAAAATTTAAAGAACGCGACTAAAAGATAATCAAATAAACGGTGTCGAATATAACAAAAAGAAATCAAATTTAACTATTTAATACATTAATCATTGGCAAACATGATGATATAATGGTAATCAATGATTGATAAATAAACCAAACAATGTTTGGAAACTTTTTTTCTCAAACATAATTCACAAATATTACTCTAATTTTTTTAAAAAAAATACTCAACCAAACACACCCTAAATAAGATATGAAGTTCACTTAATTTTTACTTTAAACATAGCAAAATAATCATTCTCCTTCTAAACTATTTTCCAACAAAAATTACCCCACCTACACTAACATATGTCACATTTGACTGTCGTATGATGACAGCCAGGTAATCACCTCTACTGTTCTGTATCCAAACGTGATATGCATGTGTTATTCACGAAGCACTAGGCCAATAAAGTTAGTGTCTAAAGCCTTTAATTTTGGGAGGCCTGAATTTTCATAAATGGATATGTATTTGTGCACTGCAATCTTTGACTTTTTCAAAACTATCAATGGATTAAGAAAAACTCATTTAAACAAAACAAATGGTCTAAAAAATAGTAGAATTGCAGCACCTGAAGACTGGCTATTCTACATTAAACCTAAAAAGTACATTAAATTAAGAAAACAAATACTAATATTCTGTAAATTGTTGTTGGCCTAAGGCCAGGGCCGGCTCTAGGATAAGTTCCCAGGCTCGGATAACTCTAGGCGTAAGGCAATAAATTTTTTTAATAAATATAGAAAAATAATAGAAATCTATTCCCAAGAAAATTATTAATACTAAGTGAACAACTAAATTAAAGTCGAGTTTGAACAACCAAAATATCTGAATCAACACTGCCGAAGGCTGATATTTCCCCTTGGGTATCCAATGAGATTGTGCCTCCCGTCGCCAAAGCATTAGTACCCTTGTTAAAAAGCAGCCCTTTTGCGTGTTCTCAAGTGCTATAGAATCCAATGAGATTGTTGATGCATGGTTGGAAGCAAAAGTGTTTGCCAGACATTTCTGTGATGCTTTTATCTTTTTCTGTTCTTCCCCCTTACCTACAAATCTTTCGTTTGAGTTTCTGTATGTGAGGGGATGAACCAGTTACCATTTCTTGTCCACTCACTTTTTATGGTTGTGCTTGAGTAATTGAGTTCAACCCACTTTGTAATCTAGCTCCTTTGTTTCTTTGTTATGATTGGAGGAGTGCCCTTGCTTTCTATTTAGGTATCGTCTTTTCCTTTTCCTAGGTTTTTTCTGGTCAACTCTCTCTTCCTTTCCGGGGATGCAAAGGACACATGATTCTCGAGCTTCCAAGTGCCAATATAATTGAGATTCGTTGTGATCAAGGGTGGAACCAAAAATTTAATCTACCCCGGACTAACCTAAAATTAAATAAACTATTATAGTATATATTTGTCGATAAAAAAATATAAATATAAATATACAGATCAACAAGAGTTATAATTAAAATCTACCAAATTTGTACAAAAAATGTAAATGTTCAAAAATAAACAAAAAAAGGGTAAAAAAAAACGTAAGTTATCTTACTAAAGTTGTGCTCTGCGGTGTTTTAGAGAGTAGAAATCATTTATAATCGAATCTGAGTCAATATCTTTAACAAGTTCCCTTTCAATGAAGATAATCATAGAATTTGCAAGAAAATCGTCCTTCATCTTGTTACGAATATTAGTTTTAACATGCTTCATAACTAATAATGCTCTTTCTGTAGTGGCCGTGGTGGCAAGAAGAGTTAAAACAAGATGAATCAATCTGCTGATCAAATAATAATTCTCCGACTTTTTTGTCTCAACTAATCCTCAGCATATATAATTCAGAAATGGTAGACATATTCTGAAATCTCTCATGGCAAGGTACATCAAGCTAATAATGTTACAACTTAGCCTTAGGTGGTGTCTCTCTTGGTTAATAAAATCATCAGGATAAAATTTCTCACCTAGAGTGCAAATATCATCAACGTTAAATGATTTAAAGTCATCCTTAGGTTCCAAAGCCGAGCTAAGGACAAGGAGTTCCATTACCCCCTCGTTGAATCTACTATTTAACTCCACCAACTGTTGATCTATTGCAGTGTTAAATATATCAATGCGGTAATGATACTCAACTGACAAGTACGATCCGTAGTTGTTTTGTGACGAGCACTTATCTCAGGTATATCAATATCGTACTTTGTGCAGAATAATTTCACATTCATCAGGAGAGGCCGGCCAAAACCATCTTGTTTCAAAGTCTGAATAAGTGTTTTTGTAGTTGAGACCAAATCTATGACATTTAAGATGTCCAAAGATTTGTGTTGCAAGTCTCGACAAAGCAAATCAGTGATTCACATAATTGTATGCAGCAAATGCAAAATAAATATGAATTCAAATGATTTCATCGCAATTAAAGAACCACTAGCTTCTCCACATATAGAGTTTGAGGATCCCTCCTTAAGCATCATTTTAAAAACTTGAATAGTTGCACTAAACATATCTATCATGCTACAAATAGAATCAAAATGAGAGCTCCAACGAGTTGTTCTAGCTCAATGCAAAGTACCAATCTGATTAGCCCATCTACGAGTCACACATTCATCAATATCTAACATATCTGCAATTTCAATAGCTTGGACAAATTGTAACTCGGTGTGTCTTTTTGGAGAAGCACTAACAAGATTGACAATGAAATTCAACTTTGAAAAAAATAATCAGATAGAGCTCACAGTTTTAACAACTGCAACTAATGCTAGTTGTAATCGATGGGCAAAATAGTGTATGTAATATGCATATAGGTAATCTCTAAGATATGGGTATTCTCTAGTATTCAATGGGTATAATAATTGAATACTTACATAAATGATTTTACAATTTCCTTCGCTCTCTATAATTTCCTTCCCTTTCTACATACAAAAATAAAAATAAAATTTAATCAAAAGGCCCAAATAGTGATGATTTAAAAAGTGATGATTTAATATGACATATCAGCCATCAGGTGCAATAAAAAGTGATGATTTAATTTTTCGACCAAGTTGGAAGACAACAGTGAGGAAAATAGGCTATTACATGTTTTCAACTTACCAAGACAATAAAAAGAAAGCGACTCAAAATTAATATCTAGAAAAACGAAAGGGCAAACTTCATTGGTTTGATATGATTTAAGTTTTTAAGAGCATGATTATGGGAGCTTTTAGATTAATTTTTCTAGTTTTCAATGTCTTCATATTATTGAACAACGATTTCAGTTTATTTGATATACTGATTGCCGAAGAGAGAAAGAGACGGAGAGAAAGACATTACGATTGCCCACACCCAATGAGAATGAAGTTCGAGAATTAGATTGTAGGAAGGACTGGTGGAGGACGACTAGAGGAAGAGGACTAGACGTAGAGGAGGACGACTGGAGCCTTGAGGCGATAGCCGACAACGATGTCTGTTGTGTCGTATGGGAACCTGAGGTTGAACCATTGAAGTTGAACCCTTTCAAATTCAGCCCTTCTCATTATAACTTAAACCTTTTGGGCCTTTTTTAATGAATTGGGCTGGGTAGATTCAGGGTGGGCTAAAATTACACTGGGCAAAAATAATGGGGTAGGCTAAAGTTTTGTGGGATCAAATTTTACATATAAAAAAATTGGGAAGCCACCTGGGCTGGAGCCCACCACAGACTTGTGGTGGTTCCGCCCTTGGTTGTGATACCTTTCTTCTTTAATTTGTTTTTCCTTTTAAACTTTGTAATACTTAATTAATAAACTTTTTTGTCAAGCAAAAAAATATTGAATTCAAACCACTTGGACTTTATTTGCTCAGTTGTCGGAAAAGTTATACGAGAAAATTGTTCTAAGGAAAAGTGAAGTAAAAGAAAAGAAAATTTATTTCTTATGTGTCTTCATTTGAAGGAAACCTGCATGAAAATAAAAATTCATTTGCTCATTTACTATGAAAATTAAGAAAACACCAGAAAATTTTTTTGTTTGGGTTCGACAGCTAGTTGTGAACAAAATTAATTTTGAGAGCATAGTAACTAGTCATTATGTTTTCAAATTTTGTCATTTCAACAATCATGAAACTCCTTTATATAAATCGAAATGTGATCATGCAAGTTTACAATAAAAAAAAGTATGTACTTTCATTCAATCAAGTTAAATAAATAACAATATAAATATATACTTTCATTCCATTAACAAAAAAATTAATTATATATTTGAATAAAAAAATAAAACTAGAGAAATAATATGTATTTGAATAAAAAAATCCAAATCAAGCAAATCTGTATTTGAATAAAAAATCCAAATCAAAATTTACCTCATCTCTTGTTGTATCTCCTCCTAATGATACCTAAGAAGAACAAATTTGTAAGTCTTAGACAATATTGATCATTGTATTACATCAAAATATATAATCTTGCCATATTACTAAGATAAGATGAAGAAAACTCATAAGAGAAAAAAAAGCATTGCAATCTTATTGATTGAAGAGATTGATTGTTACAATGGTAGTACATGATTAAATAATAGAAAGCCTAGCGTCTAATAATGGAAACATGTAGTACCAAAAAAAAAGTACAGAAAGTAATGCAACGCAGCATAATATGTACTACTTTCACACACACACACACGCACCCCACCCCAAACTCAGGATGGTGTTGCGGTAGACATCATGAGTTTGTCGAGAAGATAACGAAAGCAGACAACAGTATGCGTCTTTGTGAAAAAATTCGCCAATTGGGAAGTGGAAGGAATGAAGGGTAGGGTGATGGTGCCGGTGTGAAGGTGCTGACGAACAAAGTGATAGTTAATTTTCAATGTGCTTTGTGCACTCATGAAACACGGAATTTTGGGTAATTTGAATAACATTCTTATCATTGCAGAAGAATGGTGTAGTAGAATCCAAAGAAACACCCATATCAAAAAGAAGCCAACGTAACCATACAATCTCGACAGTCGCATGTGCGATAGCACGATATTCAACTTCAGCTGTAGAACGGGCAACAACAGATTGTTTTTTGCTCCGCCATGAAATAAGAGAGTCTTTAAGGAAAACGCAAAGGTCAGAGGTGGACTTTCGATCATTAGGATCACCGGCCCAATCAGCATCGGTATAGGCACGAAGAGATGATGCAAAAGTAAAGGAGAATAGAAGACACTGATATATTGTGCTACGAACATATCGCAAGATACGAAGGAGAGTAGCCCAATGGATAGTGCAAAGAGCAAATACAAACTGACTGACGATATGAACGACAAAGGAAATATTTGGCCGGGTCACTGCAAGATAAACAAGACATCCAACTAGCTCACGATACAAAGTAGGATCGTCGAAAGGAACACTATTAGAAGAAGAAGAAAATTTGACAGCAGCTCCAGGGGAGTGTCAACACGTTTGTCATCCATGAGATTGGCCCGAGCAACAACTCATGGGCATACTTAGTCTAAGACAAGAGATAACCTTTGGGAGAAGAAGCCATTTCAATGCCAAGAAAGTAACGAAGGGGACCCAAATCTTTCATCTCAAATTCACGAAAAAAATGAGACTTGGCCTTGGAAATAGCAGTAGGGTCAGAACCTGTGATAATCACATCGTTGACATAGAGGAGAAAGAGAACACGATCAAGAGATGTTTGATGAATAAATAAGACAAAATCATGTAGACTAGGCTAAAAACCAATATCCTAAACAACCATTTGAAACCGATCATACCAAGCACGAGGAGATTGCTTGAGGCCATAGAGAGCACGGCGAAGATGGCAGACCTGGTCAGGAAAATGCAACAAGCCAGGTGGCGGGCGCATATATACTTCTTCAATGAGATAGCCATTAAGAAATGCATTCTTCACATCTAACTGAAACATAGACTAAGCATGCATAGCAGCGACAAAGATGAGAGTACGAACTGTAGTCATCTTGGCAACATGAGCAAAAGTTTTCTCGTAGTCAATGCCATAATCTTGTTAAAACCCCTTGGCAACAAAACAAGTTTTATAACGTTCCAAGGATCTATCAGAGTTGGTCTTGACTTTGTAAACCCATTTGCACCCAATCTTACCAGCCAGAAGAGGTGCTACATCCCAAGTATGAGTTTTATGCAAAGCAACAAGTTCATCATTGTCACGCCCTCAATTTTAAATATAATAAAATTATACATTGACTATTTATAAAGGCTCACAATCTCACCAAAATTTCCAAAAAGGTCCATTGATGAGAGTTAGAGTGAAACAAGTTTGAAATAGATTACAAAGGAGGTCATCTCGACCAAAGATCATCATCTCCAAAACCAAAATGGAGTTAAGTAGTTTACATCGGTTGAATCAAAATAAATGAAGTACGAGTTACAATACATTTTTTCAAAAATAAAATATAAAAGATATCAAGTAACTCCTCCAACGCAGCTTTCAAAAGTATGCATGTCAATCCATTCATGCCAAGCACCCCATGTTATCACTCCAATGTTGTACCTGAAAAGAAAGAAGGGTTGAGCTCAACAGCCCAGTAGAAAAGTCTACATATGTATTACATGCATATGACATGACATGATAAGCCATACCAATATTTATATCAACACAACGAGATAGAGTAAGCGGAAGCAGTATTAAGTTGTGAGAATGCATAAATAACTCTACTGTGTACCATAGTTTCTTAATCCATTCAATTCAATCCCATGAATCACGTGTGTCACCAATCTGTTCTCGTTATGTGTCAAAATGTCATTCCTGGCATTTTCCCTAATGGGACCAGTACATATCAGCCTAACATTTCTAAGGATTCTAGTTCAAATCATTCCTAGCATTCCTGAAGGATTTCAGTTCATGGCCCTGCCTAACATTCTCGAAGGATTCTAGTACGATGTTCACGTATGTCACGTGTCTCGTAATGTTCATGTCGTATCGTAAAAATGTTCCCATAAGTCATAGAGTTCATCAATTTCGTCCAACAAGATCAATATCCATGTATCTCATGTGATTCATTTCCTTTATTCTCAATAATAGCATAATATAATGTTTAACATGATCTAAAACAATAAATAGAAAACCAACATTTTGTGTCCAAGAAAAAGCAAGTTTTAGAGTTCATGGAGTTCCAATTCATGTAGAAGAATATGCCGAAACAAGTGTCTAAATATGGCAAAACCATTGAGAAGTTATAAGGTTCAAGGCACCGGTGTGCCCAAAAATAAGGCACCAGTGCTTAGTGAAAATCTGAGATGCTGCAAGCAAATAGCACAGGTGCCACAAAAATAAAGGCACAGATGCTTACTCCAAAATCTGAGACTTAGAAACAAAGGAAAAAGGGAGGCACCGGTGCATTAAAAATTAAGGTACCGGTGCCATACACCAAAACTGAGATACAGAGAGCATTTAGCGCCGGTGCTATCAAAAACAAGGCACCGGTGCCTCGAGCACGAACAAGAACATTTTCCAACAGATTATGACTATGAATTTAGAGCTTCTCAACTCAACTTCAAAGCATCAAATGGCAACCAAATCAAGTTCTATACATGTAATAAGTGTGAGAAATCCCTACCTCAACTTCCGAATTCAAGAATCAAACTTCCAACTTCAAGCCCTAGCTTTCAAATGTTGTAGAATGTCAAATACACCTCCTCCATGCAAATGGTTGCAAACCACCACCAAATATCAACCAGGGGTGAGGGAAATGCACAGGATCTTGAAGGAATCGAAGTTTGGAGCAAGTTTCAGATGGGATTTCGGATGGGAGCTAGCTACCGTATGAAGGAGAGGGAGAAGAGAAAATGGGTTTGTGCAAGTGAAAACCATATATCTGACATAAGTCAAATTTAATACCCCAAAATTACACTTACACCCCTCAAGTATGTCACATACTACCACAAGCCCCCAAGGCTACTATGTTATATCACATTGACCCCAAATCATGTTATTACACCAATAGTCACATATTCCACATTATTAATACTCATTAACCCATATATTAATATAAAAGTTTAAAATTTTCCGGGTCTTTACAATCATTCATAGTCGCTATCTAGTTGGGATCATGGCAAGCTTCTTTATAAGACCTGAGTTCAACACAAGAATGGATACAAGACAAGAAAGACTGATAGGAAGAAGAGAAACAAGTGTTAGTAAAGTTCAATTTTACCGAGGATTGATGGGGATGAGAGGGATATCGGCGTGCAGGTGGAGTAGGATCCATTGAAGCAGACGGAGGAGCGGTAGAGCTAGATGGAGGTAAAGTAGGGGTGCAACGAGTATATACTTGGGGATATAGGGAGATGAGAGTGGGTGAAGGGACTGTAGAGGTAGGCTGAAGCTCGGCAATATCCAGGGTAGAAGTATATTCGTCGAGGGGAACATCCAGAGAAAAAGGATCAAGATGAACGAGATCTTGTTTGGTAACAGGCACTGTACGGGGAGGAATCAATAAGCACGGAAGGCGTTCTAGGAACGTAACATGGCAAGACACATACAGTTTATGAGTGACAAGATAATAACACCGGTAACCTTTCTGAGTAATTCCATAGCCTAAGAAGACACAGAGAACACAACGAGCATTGAGCTTGGTACAATCCTTTTGAGGAAGAAGAACAAAGCAAATAGAGCCAAAAAAACGAAGGAGAGCATAGTTGGGTGGAGCTCATACGGGCAAATACCTTGGAGAAAAGGAGTCAGCATGCGATTTAGGAGAAAAGAGGCAGTAAGGACGGCTTCTCCTTAAAAGACAAATAAGACAGAGGAGGAGAGAATAAGGGATCAAGCAATGTCAAGAAGGTGCCTATGTTTGCTCTCAGAATAGCCATTTTGGGCGGGAGTGTCAGTGCAGGAGGGTTGATGTATAATGCCAAGGGTAGATGGAAAGTCCACAAACTGTTTGAGAGAGTATTCACCGCCTAAATTAGAGCGAAGAGTTTTTATATTAGTGGAAAACTGATTTTGGACAATGGCATGAAAGATGCGAAAGATTTTGTAAAAATCAGATTTATGTGTAAGGAGAAAAACTCATGTGAACCTGTTTTAATTATCGACAAATGAGACATAATACCGAAAGCCGCCTTTTGACACAACCGAGGAGGACCTCACAAATCAGTATGCACAAGTTGAAAGGGAGTAGTAGAAATAGAATCACTTTTATTAAAAGGTAATGCTGACATTTTTGCAAATTTGCATGCACTACACTCAGAAATATCACTAATAGAAACTTGACCCTAGGAACCTGACGCAACTAAATGTTTTAAATGTTCTCCAAACAAATGACCTAACCTAGAATGTCATAAATAAAAAGGAGAAGACTCTTGATCTAGTCGAAAAGAAGACATTGCAGTGAAAGTGGGGGTTAGAAAAAGGTTAAGTATTCTAGAAAATAGAGATCACCAACTCTACGCCCCATCCCAATTTGCTTCTTGTATTCTCGATCCTGCACAACATAACCAATGGAAGAAAAGAAGACTCCAAATCCTAAATTAGATAATTGATTAATCGAAATAGGACTAAGAGATAAGTGAAGAACATGAAAGACATTAGAAAGAGACAAAGTGGGGGTTGAGATAGACCCTATAGATATAACAGGCATAGGAGAGCCATTTGTCTTGGCAATGCTAATAGGGGGCAAAGGAGAAACACAGTTACTAAGAAAAGACTAGTGAGGGGTCATGTGATGGGAAGAACCAGAGTCAAAGATCCATATAGTGGATAGGATACATGTGAGAGGGGAACTATTCAAACCTGACAGAGTATGGGTGGTAGTTAGGGTAGAAGCTTGCAGATGGACAACCTGAGTAGTGACCATAAATGCTAGATACTACTAAAATTGCTCATAGAATGGAGTAGCTTGCAAACTGGAAGAAGTATGGGCAACAAAGGCAGTAGAGGGGCAGGAATGGTGCTGTGGTGGTCATGAAGAATAAGAGGTGGTGCGACCTTTGTTGAGCTGAAACAGCTTAGGGCATGTAGCCTTCTAGTGTCCCTTTTGGCGATAGAAGTTGCACTCATCTTTAGGAACCATAGAGTTTGGCCTGCTCGAATGCGAAATCTGGGGAGCTGTAGAAGTAGGCAAAAGTGCTGCAAAAGGAGTAGCAAATACTGTAGGGTTAGAAAATTCCTTCCCAAAGCTAGTGCGAAGACGAGTCTCTTCAGTTAAAAGTTCATTAACAACAGAGTCAACAGAAGGAAGTGGGGAACGGTGAAGAATAGTGTCCCGAATATTCTCAAAGTCAAGACGAAGAGCCATCAGAAATTAGACTACTCGTTGTTCTTCTCTATAAGTGCAGTAGGTGGAGAAAGTACTCAATTCTTTCATTTCAGTGCATGCCAACTAATCCCCTAATAGAATAAAATTCATGGATACTCTTAGTACCCTGGGTAGTGGCTCGAATCTCATGTTCCAAGTGATATCGCTTGGCAAAGTTTGACTAAACATACAAGTGTGAGAGATGGTCCCAAATTTCCTTTGTGATGGTGAACTTGGCAAAGTGAACACCAATGGAGTGATCAATAGAGTTATTGATCCAAGTAATAATACGAGCATTCTTAGTTCGCCATTCAAAAAGTAACACAGCATATTGTTCAGCCTTTTTATCATTAGGCTTCTTAGTGTGATCACCACTAACATAATCCCACACACTTTTTCCCTCGAAAATCAGAATTTCCATTAGCTATTATGTAAACGGAAGTATTACCAGTGAGAGGGAGAGGGCAGTAACCAGAAAAAGAACAAGATCTAGAACAAAAACTGACGCAACCAAGGGTCGTCGGAGTGCAGGAGAAGTTTGGCGAGGGTCATCGGAAGTTCGCCGAAGGCAAATCAAAGGTCGCGGGAGGTTGCTGGAAGTTTGCCGGAGGGTCGGGGAAGGTGGCAGCAGAAAACTAGAAGGGAAAGGGAAAGGGAAAGGGAAAGGGAGAGTTGATCCAGTGCATTCTGCTGTTTACAAGGTATCCTTTCCGACCATGTTATTGGGAGATTAAAAATTATTACATTAATCTCATAACTAAGCATCTGATAGGCCACGTTTCATAGTGCTGTGCCATTTTGAATGCATCTGTAATTATTTCGAAGACATTGAAACCTGTATTATCAGGTTTGTTAGCAGTTGATACGCTCACATTCAATTTCACGTACCTATCCGTATCCTTGTGCTGGTGTCCTTGTTGCGTTATGTTTCTGCCTAGACAAACTGTGGTGGATTTGTTTTCCCTGATCTATAGTTTTTATGCATTGATAATATGAGTACATTTAAAGTAGAACTGTCCAAGACATAATCTATTGCCCAAAATAAAGGTGTGATGGAACCAATCAGATCACTGGAACAAATTATGCGAAAGAAATTTACATATCTTTAGCTTACATACATATGCAAACTTTAAAAGCTATGTCCAAAATTTTAGGTTGATGAAAACATGCAAACTCTTATCAGGTTGGATTACAATGTCTGACCGGAGAAATATGTGGGGGTAACAACCGGTGTATAGCAATGCTTCAAGCATTTGGGGAAGCCATCAAAGACTACTGCACACCTTCAGAAAAGACTCTTGCTAGAGATCTGACTGCAAAAATCAACAGTTTTGTGTCGTTTTTAATTGAATGCAGGCCCCTTTCTATCAGCACGGGGAATGCAATCAGGTTCTTAAAAGCTCGTATTGCCAAGTTACCTTTAAGTCTTTCTGAATCAGAAGCAAAAGCCAATCTTTGTGCAGACATTGATTGCTTCATCAATGAGAAGATAGTACTTGTGTACAAGGTGATAGTCAGACATGCTGCTACAAAAATCAGGGATGGGGATGTTCTTCTTACATATGGGTCATCATCAGTCATCGAAATGATTCTTTTATATGCCCATGACCTTGGGAAAAAATTTCGTGTTGTGGTAGTGGATTCACGTCCAAAGCTTGAAGGCCAAACATTACTTCGCAGACTGGTTGGAAAGGGCCTCGGGTGTACATATACTCATATAAATGCTGTTTCATATGTCATGCCTGAAGTCACCGGAGTTTTCCTAGGGGCTGCCTCTGTGCTGTCAGATGGAACAGTGTATTCAAGGGTTGGCACTGCATGTATTGCTATGGTAGCTCATGCTTTCCTAGTTCCAGTTCTGATTTTCTGTGAAGCATATAAGTTTCATGAAAGGGTACAGCTTGATTCCATCTGCTCTAATGAACTTGGTAAGTCGTATGTTCTGTTACTTGATATGCTGCACTGATTGCTCAACTTCAGCCTTGAAATCATCATTCTGTATGGTTATCTAATCCTATTTACTCTCTCTACAGGAGATCCAAATGTGATTTCCAAGGTCCCTGGAAGAATGGACGTAAATCATTTGGATAATTGGCCCAATAAGGAAAATCTGCAGCTTCTGAATTTACTGTAAGCTTTCAATAAATTACTATAACGTCAGTAGAGAGACTCGTTACTACTGATTCTTGAAGCTGTATCTTTTGGTGTGACTCTCACAGTTACGATGCTACTCCTTCGGATTATATCTCCATGATCATCACAGATTATGGCATGGTAAGTCATATTATTGTTTATTGTTTATTGTTCAATGTTGAGACTTATTTCAAAAAAATTCAAGCATGCTGTAGTAAATGAATAGTTCCCCTCTTATACTATTTAAGGTTTCCATATTGGTTTCTCTTTGAAGGAACCGTTTTAGAAAGAATTAAGTAATTCGTTGATTTGGTAGTGTAAAACTGTATTGCAAGGTTTGCGTGCTTAGTTTGCAATTGACATTTTGAATTTTAGTCTCCACTTCTATCCCATTTTTGTACCGCCACTTATTCTAAGATGAGCATGTAAAGCTCAAAACCAAAGTTTGTTTCTCGAGTGACATGGGGACAGCAGAAAAATGGAAGTATTGGAATCTGAATGTCCCAAAATGCTGCAGCTAGTTTTTCCTTGCTATTGAAGCAAGAAACTCTGGAATACAGATATCAGATTGGGGAAAACCACCAACCACGAAGTTTGTATGGCTTTTGCTAATGTTTCTCTCTCTTTATGACAATTTGTACAGTTCGCATTCAACAGAATGCTTAATTATCTATCTTGTATCTGTTGAGCTGATTTTTGGGATGTGGTGATTATTGATCTATCCAGTTCTTTGCTAAACAGATTTACTGTTTATTTACCTTTCATCGGAGTTTTTTCCACCAGTGTTACTTTTCATTTATCATCCACAGAACAGAGGTAAAAGTAAGTTGGTCTCTCCATCATTCATTGTTTTTTTCCCCATTTTTTGCTTACTGCAGGTCCCGCCGACTAGTGTGCCTGTAATTGTGCGCGAGTACAGGAAAGAGCATCTACGGATCTAGGATTACCGGTATGGCTGCATTGTTGGATTAAGATGAAAGGTATTTGATTTTTTGTTACAGCCAAGTGACTCTGCATTAGGTGATACAACAGCAACACCTGGTGGAGTTTTTGATCTACTCATTTTTCCTTGTATGAATCTGAATAGTGTTGCGTTGCCAAATTTTGCAGCTGCTTATTTTTCCCTTTCATATGTGGTAAACTGTTCCTTGTGTTGATGATGCAGTTTTGGGGCACTTTGTATATATCTTAGTAGTTTTTTCTGTAGTCATATTTGCTCTTTGGTTGTTTGAGTTTTCTTGCTTATTAATATGCACGCGTTGTGTTTGTTGATGGGGGTTTTATATTGCCTGTGTGGATCTTGGATTAACTGAGTGGCCGAGTGACTAAAAAAAGAAGGTTCTTTGAATATTGAGGGTTCTTTGAATATTGAGGGTTCTTTGGGCATTTTTCGGGTTTACCGTGCACTCAATTTTGGTATAATGGAAGTGCATGAGTCCATTATGGTTATTCGTTGCTTGGACGCAAAATTTAGACAGTCCAAGATCTCAGCTGCATTGTTCATCTCTGTCTGGTTTTTTTGACCGCTCATACTACTGCTGCCTCCCTGTTAACTCTGATGTACTTCCCGCAACTTCTCTCTTTGTGTGTGCGCATACGCATGCATACATGTAAAAAAATTGTTTATTTAGGATTCTACTGAAAAGCTCTGATTCAGTTCCAAGTAAATGGCTTTCACTTTTTGTCTTATATTTTTGTTATGACTGATTCACGAATTTCCGAAGCCACGTCAACGCATTAAAGGGATGGATTAGGAGCCAAGTAGGGTACATTGAAAATTCAACAGTGTTATGGATCGAAATATGTGGGTAATTTTTTTTTTTTTTTATCCAAACGATTTGCTGATTGATTTGGTTTTAGGTGAGCCAGGAAATTGTGACGAGGAAGGAGCTGCTAAGTTGTTGTGGAGAATTGAACGACTGGAATTCTAATTTTGGCCGCAGGTTTGCTGGCTGTTCTGATTTGGGATATTTATCGAAAGAGAATCTGATGGAGGGCAAAAGGGTGGGTGAAGTTAGGACAGACAAGGGAGTCAGGAAAGCTGGGATATTGGAATACCGATCCCATGGGAAGTCCATTGGGTAATTGCGTAGGATAAATAATCCTATCTTTTAAACTTACCAAAAAGAAAAAGAAAGCCCCCGATGCCGAAAAGTTTGGAGTCCCATAATTCTAACCAAGAAACTTGCTTCGAATTCAAAAATCAATGGTCATGATTTATTTGGAGCAAAGTTTTTTATTTGAATTCGGCATTTCTCTTATCAGTAGCGAGGATGGTAGTGCGTCAGATTAACCTGATTTTATAAATTATCATAAGAAAATTTGAAATTTCTAATTGCATCAAAATCAATGGGAAATGGTTTTAGCATACGAAAACCGAATTCAATGGGGTTAGTTTTTTTTCCTCAAGTTCCCTGTACTCGCCCAGCAATTTTCAAAATTTTAAAACCTGCCTTGAAATTTTTGCTCTTGTTAACTATCATCAAATATGCAGCACTAACAATACCATTGAATAACAGAGAGAATAAGGGAAAAAAGTTGACTGATGATGTTAGAATCTCCAAGAGCTCTACAGGAATTCTTGTAGAACAAGTCTGAGGAAAGGGGCTTGTCATGGACCCTCTGATGTGAAGTTACTTGGGGTTGTATGGATGCTCTGTATTTAGAGAACACAAGAGTGCTCCATCAGCCAATCATTTGTGAGAGAATCCCATGATTTATGCATATATATACTCATCAGAAGCTTTCCATTTTCGAGGTTGACATATGCAAATTGATCAAGCGAATGAAATCAAATAGATTTGCATCTCGCTAGTGTGATCAACCTTTTGCTATTGAATTTGAGGTGGTTAGACAGTGAAAGCATTTCATGGTGACTTTTCAGTGATATGTCTGGTATCGGATGACTTAATAGGCTTATCAAGTAGTCTTACCATCATTTGGGCGGCTCAGTAGAAATGACGTAGAGATTGGAGTCTATTCGACATGTAGAAATGACTCGAAGATTGTTAGAAGTCTATCCGCTTTGTAAAAATGACTCAGAGACTATTAGAAGTCTATTCAACATGTAGAAACAGCTCGGAGATTGTTAGAAGTCTATTTGACTTGTAGAAAAGTTTATTTGACCTGTAGAGACGACTCGAATACTGTTAGAAAAATATCCGACCTGTATAAACAATTTGGAGATTGTTAGAAAAATATCCAACCTATAGAAACAGCTCAAATATTGTTCAAGAGTCTATTTGACCTCTAGAGACGGTTCAGAGACTCTTTAAAATTACACCCGACCTCTTGAAAATGGTTTGGAGACTATCTTGAACTCTACCAGACCTGTAAAAATGGTACAGAGACTATTTAGAAGTCCATTTGGGTTGGGTTGGCAGACCGTCACACAGTTTGTACATCTTTCAACATGGTTTGGAGACCATTAGGCAATCCATCCGTTCTATTTTCAATTCTTGTTAGCTGCTCCTGCAATGCTAGAAACACACTATGCGCTTGGAGAGCTTTTCTGCATAGCCAGTCACCTAGAGATAGAGAAGAGATAACTTTCTTTCACATTTTTGGGCGGTCAGCCAACTGCTTTGTTGAGTTTTGCAGTCTTGCGGTTTATCTGTGCGCTCAGCGAACTTTTCTACATGGGCAATTACCTTTTTGTGATGCTTGCCCAATTGCATCACAAAAAGAGTCGATCAACTTTTCTGTTGGGTCAGTCAACTTTTCTAGGGGGTCGGCTAACTCTTCTGGGGGATGGCCAACTCTATTGCTAGGTCGCCCAACGCTTCTATGGGTTAGCCAACTCTTCAGGGCGATCGACCAATTGCTCTACTAGGTTGGCCAATTCTGCTAGTGGTTTGTTTGGCCCACTCTTCTATTCGATCGGCCAACTTTTTTGGGGATTGACCAACCTCCTAGAAAAAGTTGGCAAACTATTTTAGGGGGTCGGTCAACTCTTCTATTGGGACAGTCAACTCTTTTAAGTGGCCAACCAACACAAAATATAAAAACAAGGGGTGTTCCTGGACATAGATCATCCGACAAACAAGTTAGTTGGGGTTTCATGGATGCTCTGCAGTTAGAAATTGAGAGAGTGCATACCTAATAGATATCTATATATTACCTACTTATAAAGTATGTGGTAGAAGAACTCCTCTGGGTGATCAATCAACACTTCTATTGGGTTAGCCAACTCTTCAATCCATGGTGTTAGAACTCAGATACAAAGATTGGATAAAAATTGATGCAAATGAGAATGCAACAACATTGAGTGGGAAACAAATGATTGTTGTTGAAAAATGGTTGAGAGAAAGCAAGAGAGATGAATAGTAAATCTTATCTAACTGATAGATTTTCAAGCGCGAGCTTATCTTTTTTGGCATATTAGTTGATTTTTTTTAATGGAAAACAAATTATTTTACACAACGACGTCAAATTGATGATGCTAAAATTTGGATGGTTGATCCAAGAGCTTCACAAGGATTCTTACAAAATATAAGGACAAGAGGTGTTCCTGGACATGGACCATCCGATGAACAAGTTAGTTGGGGTTTCACGGATGCTTTGTAGTTAGAAAATGAGAGAGTGCGTACCTTTTAGATGACAATATATTACCTACTTATAAAGTATGCGGTGGCCAAACTCTTCCGGGTGATCGGCCAACTCTTCAATCCATGGTGGTAGAACTCAGATACAAAGATTGGATAAAAATTGATGCAAATGAGAATGCAATAGCATTGCATAGGAAATAGAGAATTGTCGTTGAAAAATGGTTGAGAGAAAGAGAGAGAGATAGATGAATAGTAAATCTTATCTGACTGATAGATTTTCAAGCAAAGTCAATGACGTATATTCAAAAAATCAACATGCTAAATACTTGTCTAGGTATTTACTTTTGGTCGTATTCAAAAGTTGTAGAATACTTTTGTTAGATGTTTGGTAAGTAATTAATTAGTTTGATTTCTGGATAGATTGACAGCCTCATACTATAATCGAATCGTGGCCAAGATATTTCCATTGAAATCTATTCTAATATCAAAATGGTCTATTCATTTTTGTGTGAACTTGAAAATAAAGTCTCACAAAAGTAATATTATTATTACTCTTAGATTTTTTTACTAGTTTGTTATTGTGTTAAAAACTGACCGTCAGTGTTGAAATGTAAAACTATTCTCTTTCTAATAGGAATGACAATGTTGTCCCACCCAATTCGATCCGCTTCATTCTTCATCCCGTTTGGGTAGGAGTTTCGAAATTTTTTTTTCCAAAATGTGGTTGGATTTGGAGACAAAATTTAAAAAGAAACAATTGGGGAACAGGCTAGCGGCTGGTCCAAGTACCTCTACCCCGATCTCCGCCTCGATTTTCGATCTATTTTTAATTATTAAATATATATTGTTTTATTTTTCACTCTTTTAAATATACGTAATTACATAAGATTATGTTTGTGTGATTGGGTTCTCTTAGTTATATATATATATATATATATATATATTCTATTTTAGTATTTAATATTAGCGTGTTAGTTGTTTGAACAATTTAGCTATGTTATGTCTAAGCTTTGAATTATGCAACTTACCTCTATGTTTGTGTCACACTTCAATTTCAAGACATGAATTGAGCGATAATCCATCTACACGATCCCAAAATATATAACAAAAAATTACATAAAACTTAAATTCTATTACATCTCTTCCAAATTAAAAATTAGACAATTAAAAAGGGACCCACAATGCCCAATAAACTCAACTCAACAAAATAGTAAATGAAACACTCACTACTCATGAAAGGCTCCAAGCCTATCCCCAACTATCATCTTCAATTCCTGTAAAAAGAGTTAAACAAAACAACATAGGATGCAAGTTGAACCAAAGTTTAAAGAGATTCAATACATGAGATGCCCAAAAATTTAGATTTTTAGTTCATACAAAAAGATACATTTCACAAAGATTTTGCACTATCAATACAAAGTTGAGAATCACATACAAATCACGAGACCTGCCACATCTTGGCGACCAATGCATCCTCACTGCACTCCAACCTTTTACGATTTTGAACCGAGGGATTCATACAGGCACCAAACACATCTTTTTACGACCTCTCATCGATGGTGGTCTATGAGAATCATGAGAACCAGTATCATTTTACTAACTTTCACCGACAACTGTCCATATCAACCATGGAGACCAATACCCAATTTTATGGACTTTCATCAGCGGTGTGCAATTTACGAATTTGCACCGGCGGCTATTGATGAAAAGCACCATGGGGACCAGTAAGAGTAATCACCATGACGAAACAAGACCATGCATGTGAACTTCAACTCACTTGACTTAACCATGCACATAATATAACATCAAACTAGAATCACCATCCAACATCTGTCACGCGATATTCTCTCAGTAGCCAAACCCTTTTAGAAAAAAAGTCTCATGAAGTTTCAAGTGATTTATGGGGTCTTTAGAAAATAAAATTTAAAACTTGATTGATCAGTCACAACACCCCTTGACCGGTCACAGAAGTATTCCAATCAGTTAAGATTGCCCACTAGATTGTTTTAAAACTCACCCTGATCGGTTACAACTTCCATATGACCTGTTCGGATTGGCTATTGAAATATTTCAGAGCGTAACCTGACCGATTACAACATCACTCTAACCAGTAAGAATTTGCTACTAGAAGTTTTGGTTTTATGTAGCTTGACAGATCAAACAACTACCCTAGCCGATCACCATGTGTAACGCACAAAATATCAGATTGCGAGAAACACCCTAGAAACGACTCCATGACCATGAATAACACCACATAATGAATAGAACATTTCCAAAATATGACATGGAACATATCAAACAATTTTAAACTAAATTTTAACAAGAATCCTTCCTCGAATACGATGATCTCCCTAGTCTTAAAATGCTACAATCTTTTCGATTCATCCGAGAACGCACCAATACCTGGTTCAAACTATGCTTTTGACACTCGGTTGATGCTTTCTTGTTGCGTTCTTTGAGAATCCAAAAAGATGAGACACGCACACTCGATCAAACTCTCACAAAAACTGTAGGGAGGTTCTCTATGTGAGGACCTGCGGTACAAGATTTGAATTATTTTATTTAATTTCTAGTTATTTTCAGCAATTTCTTGGATTATTGGATGATGTGTGTTTTCCTACTTGAGTTTTAGTTTACGTGTTGTAAATAAATATTTTACAAGGAACGAAGCAGCGGCAAGGGGTTAGAGCCTCGAGAAAGATGTTAATGAAATCTAGTTATAGGTTCTCATCAGGTTTTTTTATACTTATTTTTAGTTGAATAGAGTTTTGTTGGGCATCGTGGGTCGGTTTATTATTATCATTATTGTTTTGTTATTGGGGATTTGTGACTGATGAATCGAAAGCTAAGATTATTGGTTTTTAATGAAATATTATTGGGATTTATATTATTTATTGATGTTTTGTTTCATACCTTACAGAATGAGGTATGACAACTTCGTATCAAAGCATGAATCAAATACATAGAGTCTGTGGAATAGGGTCTTAGGGGGTTATGTGTTTATGTGGAGTTGTACCCTGAGAGTGTCATACATTATCTTTGGACGTCCATGCGACTACCCCTAAAATCCAATTTGAAAAAACAACTAATCACTGTGTCTTCCAGATGGAGGTCCAAGAAAGTTAATAGGAATACCAGGTTGATGTTCTTACGGATACTACTCAATATGTGCTTATGTGTTATATGTATATAGGTTTGATTGTTATTTGGTTATTAATGAGTTCTTGTCTTTTCCTACGTTGTAGAGATGTCGCTGTGTAGAGCTCAGGATAGGGGCAAGGGTGACATCGTTGCAAGGGCTCCAAGCCCTGATAATGGAGATGACATGGCAAGGACGATGGCTGAAGCGTTGCAGCAGTTGGCCTAGAATAGTTAGAATGTGGCAACCAATCAGCCTGGAAACGAGACTAGAGCTATGACTGCCATGTGGGAGTTTCACTGCATGAATCCTTTCGAGTTCATTGGTGGAGGTGCTTGTTTGTGACGGACAATTGGATTGAGCAGATGGAGAAGACATTAGATGCATTGCATATTACAGAGGATGATTTGAGGGTCTCACTAGCTGTCTACCAGTTCCCAGGTGAGGCGGATCAGTGGTGGAAAACTATAAAGGCGGTGTATGAAATAGCAGACCTGACTTGGGAGGCTTTCAAGGACTTGTTCCTTAACGCTACTTTCCAGAGGTAATGAAGGGCTCGCTTTGACAAGAGTTCTATGACTTTAAGTAGGGGGACATGACGGTGGTGGAGTATCATAACATGTTTACGTCTTTGTCCCGTTTTGCCATTGAAATCGCAGGTGATGAGGGTCTTAAATGCAAGAGGTTTAAGAAGGGCCTTAAGCCAACAATTAGGAAAAGGGTAATACAGTTAATGATCTGGGACTATGGGGATCTAGTTGAATAGGCTATGATAGCCAAGGTAAAGTTTTTAGAGAGACAAGGGTATGAGTTAGGTGGTGACCACAAAATTCGAAGGTCACAATAAGAAATGTTTGAGGGAGGCCAACTCCCAATTTTCAGGGTTATTAGAGGCAAGATGTTTCTGCACCATAAACTATCTCTATAGGGAGGGGTCCTCAAAGAGAGGTGGTATGTTACAAGTGTGGCTAGCTAGGCCACAAGAAGTTAGACTACTGACAGGGGGCGCAGTCGTCACAAATGAGTCATGCAAGAGGGCTGCTTAAAAGCTTCAAATGTAGCCAAAAGGGTCATATTTAACGTCAATGTCCTTAGAATCAAGGGAATTAGGGTGCTGGGGGCTCAGTATAGACTCGTTCGACTTAGACAAGTTCTGTCCAGTAGAGTTCTGCACCGGTTCAGCAAGAAAGGGTAGCCCGAGCAGCCTCATCAGTTCAGTCGATACAGCAGGGGAAAGTGAATAGAGGGTGTGCTTATGCAGTCATAGTACCGGAGATAGTAGCAGGGACTTTTGTAGTCCAAGATACTTTTCTTTTATTCCCCACTTGGACTAGTGTCTTGTTCGACAAGGGTGCTCCACATTCTTTTAACACTAATTTGTGTAGTCCAAACATTGATCATGCTCAAATGCATCAATACATATGCTTTGTAGATTAAAGAACATGATATTGCCAAAATCAGCATTTTAATGTCAAGTATGCATCAATTGCCAAAATTAGGATTTTATCGTTAAGCATGCATCATAAATAGCATTTTAAAAGTTTAAGTAAAAGAGGTATAACAAGACTCGCTTTGATACGTGTATGAAGTTTCAATCGTTCATGAGCCACCCATCCTCACGAGTTAATCGTTTCGAACCTTGTTTGTCTAACTTTAATTGTTACCTCTCAACTACCCATTTTTCTCTCTTTTCATTTTCATCCAAATGAATTTTATGTCCCTTAAATAAGGTTCTAGTCACGTCTAGATGCAAGATTGGCCCATCTATACGCTTGGCCTAGACTTTTGGCCATAAGCTACATAGATGGCGCATCTAGATGCCCATGAGCCTCGTCGAAATGCCTGGCTTGGTTCCTTCCAAATGTTTGGAGTGTTTTTCAAGACACTTGGTGGGTTAGTCTCCTGCATGTCTTGGGGCAAATTTGATCTTTGAACTCTATGGATGGAGTCACATGGCCCCCAAACTAAAGGATTTGTTCTTAGTATAAAAAACATGTGCTAAACTAATTAATTTTAAGTAATATACTTAATTTCGCTAATTATGTGTAAATTTTAGGTTAGAGTCTCATATATTCATTCTAAACTTCAAGGTCTAGGAAGACCGGCAAGGACGGGGTGCTAGAGATTACAAAGAGGCTTGGGAGGCAGAGGTTTGGCCCAAGAAGGGTCCACCTTTCCTCAACTTGCATTTTCTGTTGCTAGTGAGGAACTCACCCAAGTTGGCTGGGACTTTTTCGATATCTTCTTCTACTTGTTCCTCTTCATATTCAATCAAGAAAGTAAGAGAATTGTACTATGGTGAGTTGGAGCAGTAGAAGCATTAGATGTTGTGGACAAAACAGAAAGCGTCTGACTATTGTGACTTATCTAGCTAATCTTAAGAAAGGGAGTGAGATTCCTTTCTTGATGTTTGAACTAATGTTTTATTTGATAACAATTGCAATTGAACTACAAGTGATGAAGCTTTTGTAGCTCAGCTTGTATCAGAATAGAATATGAGCAGCTCGATCTAAGCCTCTCTGTTCCGGTCGTCCTTTGTAGGCCGAGACCTTCTTTAAGTAGTCAACATGGGTGTCGTGCCTGTTCCCTTTGGCATGAAAGTTATAGTTTCCGGCTACAAAACAAAACAATACAAAGATGTGAGCTTACTAAAGTAGAATATGCACTAAAAATAGGTATAAAATTATGAAAAGACACTACTAACATTTTTCGAAGATGTGCGGGTACCAGGAGCAGTTTCCTAGTTGCCAATGACTTTGACAAAGTAATCATCATTGCCTCCTGCAAAATCAAGCAAATCAATGACTACACGTTTATTTGTTTCAAACTTTGAGGTAGCATATTTTGGATTTGGTTCTGACCATGCCGTAGTTCTGCTGAATGTCCAACAACCCTAGATTGGTCCCAAGAATCCTATTGAGCTCCACGATTCCCATGACGATTCAAAAGACGTTTATAGTATTTGCATTGGGGTGAGCCAGTACCAGGATAAAAACCCCATGAAGGAGACGACAGAGGGAGAATTTGACCCTACCTTTAACCATCGCGATTACTGGGATATGAATCATATCCCATGTTGCCCGACGACAAAACTTTGCCCCTTTTTTAGGTATGCTACAATCGGCTCTGTAAATGGCCATGGATGGAATAAAATGCTCAGTCGAGAAGATATGAGGACTTATAGAGGTTTAGTAAGGCTTTGACTTTTTCAAGAACACTGAGGGGAGTGTCTATGGCGAACTGATGTACACAATTTAGTGCACATTTTTATCCCTAATTTATATTTTATTTGTCATGTTTCTATTATATTTCGTTTCATTTTATTATGTTTTGTGTTTTGTAGGTATTTTACAAGTTTGTTGAAAAAAGAATAAAAAGAGATTGAAAGTTAGCTTATTCATGCTTTATATTAGAGTTGGAGAAAACATCAACAGTTATGCTCAAGAAGGAGGCTTGAAAACTTGAAGCACTAAGTTTTATGTTTTTGGAGAAAAAAGCATCAAAATTGTTCATGTACTCAAAACACTGGATAAATTCTCCATGTTTGTTATCAATTTGTATACTTCTCCTTTGAGCAGTTTGTTTTTAATGCAAGTTGTTAAAGAAGAAATTGATTTAGAATTCTCTTCTTGCAAGTGGTCAAATAAGAAGTTGATTTGGAATTCTCTTCTTATAAGTTGTCAAAAGCAAAGTTGTTTTGAAATTCTCTTCTTCTAAGTTGACAACTTGTCAAGCCAAATTGCCAAAAATATCTCCTAAATTTGCCTATAAAGTGAGGTATTTGGAGAGAGATACATAGAGAGATAGATAGAGAGAGAGAGAGAGAGATAGAATTCCAAGCTTTTCTCTTTCTTCTTGTTCCATTTTTCTTTGTTTTTGTGTGCCATTCATCTTTCACTTTGGAAGAAATTGAAGAAGAAGGATTTGATTTTGCAAGTGAAATAGTCTCTACTTAATGTAATCAAGTAAGTTCTTTTTGTTTATTTGTCTTTATTTCCTTCACCATGTTAGGCTAAATTAGTAGCTAGGGTTTGAATGAAATTACATGTTTAAATATCTATAATTATTTATGTGACCTAATTTCTCTAAATAAATAGCATGTATTTAATGGATTAAATTTCTTCTTGTTCATTTGTCTATATTTCACTAAAATATTAGAATTAGATTTTCATTGATTTTTATTAGATTCAATTTATGATTTGTGAAAAATAGATATTAGTTGTGTTTTGACGAATTCTGTGAATGTTTTGATTCTATATTTTTGTTTGGTAAAAGAAGAACTACTTTATTAAAAGCTAAAAGAGAGTTGTCAAGATTATTTTCTACAATAAGAGAGTTTTGCCACCAATTTATTGTGAAGAGAAATTAAAGAGTTAAAGAACATAAATGTTATAGATATTGCACATGTAATGGATTCTAATGCCCTAGTGTTTTACTTATTTATTACTCCATCTTTCATATCTATAAGTTTTATTTTATTTTCACATCAAATTCCCCAAAAATTATTAAACTACATTAGGAATTTTATTTTAGATTAATCTAGTTTTCAACTGTGTTCTATATGCAATAGTCCCATGGGTTCGATCTCGTTCTACCATATCTATACTCCAATAGATTCGTGCGCTTGCGAGTAACAATTAAACTTTTCACAACACGAATGACCTCCGGAGTAGAAACAGTACCTAAGAGGGTGAAAATGATAGAAGAATTTAGATGGGTAAAGTGAAATAGAAGAGATAAAATAGTAAATTGGAAAAGAGAAGTTAGGAATTGGGGTCACGTGCGAATGAGGACGTTAGTCACCCAAACGTTTCCACAAGCATCTCTTTGCATTCAATCCGCTAGTATGCATTCAAATTGGGTGGTTAAAGCATATTCGTTCGAGCAAAATATGTAGCTGATTAGCAGGTGCAGAACAAAATTGTGTGAAGATAAGCTTTATATACTCTAGCTCATCGATTAGGAGCAACCAAAGCTGGAGGTAATTGGAAGAGGTAAAAATTTTGGGTTTTGAACAAATAGACAGGAAGCAAGTTTGGCAACACAATGTTCTTTTACACAAGCATGCAGCAAAACAGATGTATATGTTGACCAACCTGAGAAAGGCATCTGAGTTATTTTCGGACTTTGGCAATCAATGGATAAAGATTCAATCCCGAATAGTTCGGGACCATACATAGATGGACAAGGATGAGAAATTGCAGCCCAATTTAACTATAACGAGAAGCTAGCAGATAAATTTAATTTTAATTGTGTAGATAAAGTCCGACTTCTGAGAGTTTGGATAAGATTTACTTAGTTAGGGGCCAATTGTGAAGAAATGTATATCGTGACTCCGTGAGGAGTTAGTGATTGGGAAAGACTCAAATTTAGTGAGGGAAAGCCTTCGTATAAAGAAGTATGTCCTCAGGTTAAAGGTACACTACAATTTATTGTTACATGTCGTGAATATCAATTAGACTTAATTATTGAAGTATTTCCCTGTTGACCAGAGCACAGAGCTATTTGATGATCTTTTATCTTATAGATTAGGTTTTTGACGAGAGAAAATGTCTACGTATTAGGTCAAATTGAGAAAATTATAGAACAATGGTACTTACCCAAAATAATTCCCAATAATTTTTTTTATATGAAAACATGGTGAGCATAAGGGTCCCTAACCAGTCAAGACTTACATCTTTGGGTGCACTGATTTGCACTCTCAAATAAACAATTTGCACTTTGAGACAGATTGACTTGCATCCTGGAGTTTCTTGACTGGTCAAGACTTGCATACTTGAGTGCACTGACTTGTACCCTCGAACAAAACAACCTACACCTTAGAAATTTCTAACTTGCACCTTGAGATAAATTAACTTGCACCATGGTGTTTCGTGACCAGTCAAGACTTGCACCATTGAATGCACTGATTTGCATCCTCGAACAAAATGACATGCACCTTAGAGATTCCGGACTTGCATCTTAAAACAAATTGATTTGCACCATGAAATTTTTTGATTGGTCATACAACGTACACGGGTAGTATATTTTTGGAAATTACTTTTCTAAAATTCATGTTTCGACAATTTCACAACTGTGGATCATGATGTAAGAATTGTTTTGAGTCAATGCCACTCTTTCATAATAGTCCCTTAAAAATATACCCGGTACACTTTCAAGTAGGTTTTTTTGAAACGTAAAAACGTGTATTGAAGTCATCCACCCAAAGCAAAAACAATTTCAGGCCCACCGCCCACGTTAATCCGCCTTCCACCGGCTCCAACCTTTTCATTTTCCTCGTTGCAACATGTCAATTATAACCCCTCCAAAACCCTAATTCGAACTTCCATGCCTTTTGTTTTGGTTTCGGGTAGAACTGATTCGACCTTCATTGGTCGAAACAACAACAAAAACCTAGTGTCTAAATAACAACACGTTCGCATGGATCCCCCACAGCGCCGGACATCGAGAGTGATCGACCCTAAGGTCCGCAAGGTCGGCTTCTTTGCCCCCGCCGCCGCACCGGTGCCGGTCCGTACTCAGTCGGGCCCGCCGGGGCCTTCTTCTCCTCCGGTGTCAGGTTCCCCTTCTGGCCACTCGCTGTCGCCCGTCATGATTCCGCCGCCGCGCCACGCCTCAGACAACCTGTCCTCTTCCCTTACCCTCCAACAACACTCGTCGCGTGCTGTCGGCGTTCCGGTTCGGGCGGCTTCGTCGACCCTCCGGAGGAACTCCATCGATAAGGTTCCCGCCATCGTTGGAAGCTACAACCAATACGAGTCGGTCCTGGGGACCTCCCCACCCTCATCGGTGGTTTCCCCTTCGAGTAGGATTGGAGACGGAGAGTTCTCGGAGGACTCGGCCAATTGGATCCGAAGAAGTAATTCGGGGAAATTGGCTTCGTCTGTTCCTACCGGCAGTTCCCACTGGAAGGTGAAGAAGGCTCAGGAGGTGTCCGGTATTGCTTCTCTTTCCTTATTGCATCCATTATTTTTCTGTTTTTGTTAACTTTTATTGTTTTATGACATGGAGTCTAAGGATCACTGTCTGAAGCGTTGCGCGGCAATTCATCAATGGAATTTGAAAATTTTGCCTTTTTCAATGCCTTCAGTGTAGTTTCGGTTGGTGGAGACGATATCCTCAGTTGGAAGTTTGGTTTATTAGTGGAATGGAATTAAAACTTAGGAATGTTCGATATGGAGGTTTTTTATCCTGGGTAGGATGCATTAAAGGTTGTGATGTTTATCTGATTACATGGTTGCTGACTTGACTGGAAAATCAGACACTGTGAATGGTGCCTCACAAATTGATTGTAGTATGGTTCACAAGCTAAGTTAGGTTTGAACCACTTGATTAAGCTTAAATTCAATGTATATCTTGTTTGGTCGAGGTCCCTCAAATTATCCTTTCAGGGAAATGCATGCTGCTAGACGATTTCTATTTACTGCTTTCGATGACAATTTTTCTTCTGTTGGGGGCGGGTGTACGACATTAAATATTGAGAAAAGGGAACAACATGCAAAGCGCGAGTTTGACTTATAAAGATAGTTCCTTGTAAGTGAAGCTTCTATCTAGCTGTACTAAGAGTAATAAACCTATTTCTAGTGTTTTGATAGCCTTGTGTAAGTGGATCTTGCAGTCTTAGAGATAGTTACAAAGACATTGTGAAGGAAAAAGTTAGTGACAGTTGAAGTAGCTGTTCATGAAGTGTGGAGAGGGGCACAATGCCCCCTCTACATGGTCTAAATGAAGGAAAACCTTCTCTATTAGATGACTCAAATCATTTCAATAAATTTTAGAAGAAACTAAGGTACTCCGGTGATTACTATTTTATTTTTGTCCAATATCTACTTAGTTCTCCATTTGTCAATGTCCAGAAGGCCACACCTGTCGGCTCTTTGATGGTCTTGCTATCTCTTCAACTATTGCGGTGCTTTCTAACCTGTCTCTAAAATACTCAGAACATTTCACGGTTCAGTAGAAAGCTGCATGATGTTGTGCAACTCCTTTCACACCTGTTGGCTCTCTGATGTACTTCTCCCTCTCTCCATCATACTCCATTCCATAAAATAAAGAAATAGTTGTACATCATCTCATCCTAAACCTTCCAAGCTTTTCATTGAAATTTATACAGAGATGTCCCAATGAACCTAACTGCTTCATCTCCCTCCATTTATTTTGGAAGTTCCATTGGAGTTTTGTCATGTAACATGAGTTGAAGCCAGCAGTAGTGTTCTTGTATGTGGAATTATTCATATAAGAAAACCCTACCTCCATTAGTGCAACGAAGCAAAGATGACTGAAAATTGGTTTAAAACCTTTCTAATTCCTTTCCAAAAGCTATATTGTATGACTTATTGACCTGATTATTTCACCAACCATCACCTTTCTTTCCTTATTTTGTAGTAACTGCTCTGTAACATCCACATTTTATAGAGTCAAATGTCCGACCGATCTGTTCGATTCGATTGGAGGTAGCTTGGACTTAGGAGCATATGTCCTTTAATGAACACTTGTGAGATGGAATAGATGAATAATGTGATGCTGGCCTCTATTAGGCCTCCTTTGGTCTAAGTTAACCGTTATTAATGTCACTGTCCTTTTGGTAATTTTTTCTTCATTTTTATCAATTTGAATTAATCGTTCGTCTTGATGAAAAGAATCTTAAAAATAAAAAAAATATAAGTTAAAGCCTCAAAAAGTTCACAAAAGACAAAAAATAGCAGAAAAAAAACAAATTTTCACTATTTTTAGTGCCTTTTTATCTAGACTTTTTTTTTCTCAATTTTTGTCCATATTTTTATACTTATCCAAGACGAATGAGAAAATGCATATAATTGGATGGAAAGCCATACAAAAAATAATGAAATATCAAATAATACCAACTATCTTTAACAAAATAATTTAGTTTCGTAAGTCCTTTCGAAGCATAGGTCCATAGGCCAGACTTCATACTTTTGCTTTGATGGTAAATGGCAGCAACCAGTAAAGGTGTATAGAAGGCGTGGATTGGATGGTTCAAAGGCCCAAGCCTTAATTTGGCATACGTTGGATGATGTGGGGCCTACTTGGGAGATTAATTAGACTTGAGCTGGTTTTATTTAAGAAGTGTCTGTTGAGTTACTCAAGTTAAATGATATTTAATTTCCAGTCAAGTCTTTGGGGTAATTAGTTAGTCAAAGAGTTTTTTGGGTCTTCCACATCATTAATATATTAAAGAGTCCTAGGGAGTCTAAGTTAGTTGAATGCTTTTAATTTGGGAAGTTCTAGAGTCAAGTTTAGATATAAATTGGATTGTAAGCCTTATGGCAAGTATGTTTGAATGAATGAAAATCTGGCTTTAAGCTATTATGATTGTGTGATGCAATCTCATTCTTTAGTGTGATGCTAAAGAGGTCTTAGGTGTGATGCCTTTGGTAACCTAGGTGTGAGG
>JABCMJ010005471.1:0-13539 GCA_014822125.1 Arbutus unedo | reverse complement strand
CTCAGAATTTTAATATGTCACACACTTCATATAATTAGGTCATCTTTTGCCGAAATGTACTATTTTAATATTTTTATTGCCGCCTTATTTAGGATTTTTAATTAATTCTAATTTTTTTGGTTGGTCTCGTCCGGACCAATGATAAAATACAAAAAATATTGAAAAAAAATGACAAAACTTAAAATAATATCTATCTGCTTTCATAAATAGAAGTATTTAATCTAAACTCAATCTTTAATTAATATAACAATTAAGGATATTTAT
Organism: Arbutus unedo; assembly: GCA_014822125.1. Classification (NCBI taxonomy): domain Eukaryota; kingdom Viridiplantae; phylum Streptophyta; class Magnoliopsida; order Ericales; family Ericaceae; genus Arbutus; species Arbutus unedo. Next base: position 13,275 of record JABCMJ010005471.1, on the reverse strand, counting down.
TAGTAAGCCGAGTAACCGTGTGTCAAGAATAGTTAATAATTTTTCCAATGTCAAAAAGTGAGTGGAACACAATTCCGTAGAATATTAGCTTTTGGCGGAGCCACCAATCTAAAAACAATGCATACCACGCGCTTAGATCTAGATTTCCGTCATCTCCCGATGAGACAAAAAAGCTACAAGTGGGTCCCTCCATCCTCTATCTGTAGCGCGTGTACAATACGCCCGGACGAACGAACGGGTATCTCGAACAATGACAAAGCGACAGTACAGTTTCGTGAGGCGGAGGGCTTTCTCGCTCACTTAAAAGCTCGAAAACTTGGAGGGAAAACAAGAAAAGCAATATACCGCGATAAATGTCCAAATCGTCGAGAATTAAGTGCACGATTGAGTGGACGAAGCAATATAACGCGATAAATTAGCAGAGGAAATAATGCCAATCAATCCACATCGTCGAGAATTAAGTGCGCGGCTGACTGGACGTTACCGTCGAATATTCACTAAATTTGAATGTGCAGTTTCGATTCCGCTTATCCCTATTCATTTCGATAAGTCAGCGTACTGATCACTGATAAGTCAGTGGAAAAAGGATAGATAGACCCCCTGCCAAACGCATCGAAGATAGCGAGACTCAGTCCTCCCCTGCCCCCCTTCCCTTCCGTTCTCTCTCTCTCTTTCCGTCTTTTACCTTCTCTCTCATCTCCGCAGCCTTTCTTATCAGAGCTTTCCTTTGCAGAAACCCTAGGATTTCCCAAACTCGCCTTCGTACACTTCTCTGTCCTCGCTCGATCTGTTGGTCTTCCAAGTTTTTGCTTCCGTTTGTGTGGTTTCTTTTTTTCTGGAAGTATTTTCGGTGTTCCTGAGGTTTAATTTGGTTCTCGATTTGAGATTTGAGCAGAGTTGAGGGGGAAATGTCCTCGCTGAGCAGAGAATTGGTGTTTCTCATACTCCAGTTCCTGGAGGAGGAGAAATTTAAGGAGTCGGTGCACAGGTGAGTCTCTCTCCTGTATATTCAATTATTTATTCATGCATGTATTTTTAATGTGTGAATATGTCTTTTTTTTTTTTTTTTTTCAGCTTACTTGAATGTGTCTTGGAATCTCACCAGAGAAATAGCTCAAGTAAAAGGATAAGGAAATGTTGAATTTAACGCTTTATGTCGAATTAAAGAAGACAAAGGAAAGAAGAAAATTTTGCACATGTGGTGTCTATATTCTGTTAATTATTTGGCGTGGCGGAGTTTATTTATTGTCACTGTCTCGCAATTTTTGGGGTTTTCCCTTCGGTTTTTAATGACTACTCCAGGATTCATCTGATAAAAAAAAAAATCTAAGATTCGTAGCTTAAACTTTATGACCGATTAATATATGGAATTTTTTGAGTTCATGCTTTATGTCTAATTTGTTTCCGGTAGTTAATGAAGTTGCATGAGGCTTGGAGCGGTGATTTTTTTTTAAAGTTTTTATCGGATTTCTGAGTTTTTATTAGGTTGAAAAGGGGGAATAGTATACAAATAAGTAGTAGGGATTTCAGGGGTTTATCAGGTTTTTTGGTCTATACAACGTAAAAATTTCTCTCTAAAGGAATAGCTGGATTTGAGTTGAGGAACAAGTCAAAATGTAATGGCAATTTGAGTTGAGTTTTTTGTCTTGTGGGACCTTGGATGGTAAGACGTGGTTTTGTTTTAAACAATGAATTCTTAGCTTTAGAGATTTTTACATCATCTTTCGTAGCAGGGAAAATGATATTTTCATCCACTCTTGGCTGTGGTTTTGTAGGCTTGAACAAGAGTCCGGATTTTTCTTTAATATGAAATACTTTGAGGAGAAAGTACAAGCTGGTGAATGGGACGAAGTTGAGAAATACCTTTCTGGGTTTACTAAGGTTGACGATAACAGATACTCCATGAAGATATTCTTTGAAATCAGGAAGCAGAAGTATCTTGAAGCTCTTGATCGGTATTCTCATGTTCTATATTTTATAACTTGTTTTTTATATTGTTTTTGTTGCTCATGTTTAATTGTTTGTTTGTGCTCGATGGAAATTATTAGCCAAGACAAGGCAAAGGCCGTGGAGATATTAGTGAACGATTTGAAGGTGTTCTCGACATTCAATGAAGAATTATATAAGGAAATCACTCAGCTTTTAACACTTACCAATTTCAGGTAAAAGATATCATTAGTAGGAGTACAAAAGCTCGGAAAGTCATTTTTTCATACAGCTGTTTTATTTGATGAGAAGACGTCAGAAACCAAAAATAAAGTGAGATTTCAGCCGTCATACGGTCTTTATTGAGGAAACTGCCAAGCAAAAAATCGCACTTAATTCATCCTTATAAATTGGTTGATTTACTTGGGATACAGCCTTTTCATCTTTTACTCATCTTTCATAGCATTAAGTTTCGAGTTAATTCATGCTCTTTGAATATCAGGGAAAATGAGCAGCTATCCAAATATGGTGACACCAAAACAGCTCGTAGCATAATGTTGATAGAGCTTAAAAAACTTATAGAAGCAAATCCCCTTTTCCGCGAAAAGCTTGTTTTCCCTACTTTGAAGTCGTCGAGATTGCGGACTCTGATCAATCAAAGGTGATGTCACTTCGATAATGGATAAGTGAACAAATTATAGTTCTGTAAGAGCATTTATCGTGCTTTGTATCAGTCTATTATTCAGTTATCCATGAGTCATTCTATCTCTATTCCCTTTCTTGTGTGTTTATCCCCTCCCTCCTTTGAGCATTTTTTTAAGCTTCTTTGTAGCATCCTTCTTTGGCTACACTATTGAGCTAACTGTTTCCTTTTGGGAATGAAAAATGTCACCTAGTTGCTGCTTTACTCTTTTAACTGGTACTGGTTCACCTAATTGAAGCTTTACTGTTGTAACTGGTAAGTTCCTTGGAAAAATGCCATATAGTGCATTAATCAGGGTGATATTTTCAAAATTGTTGGGTTGATATTTTGTACTTGCAATTTGGTGACAAATCTTTTTGTAACAGAGTTATTTCCACGGATTGATGTGGGAACTTTTTAATGCTTGCAACCGGCAGATGCTGGGAAGTTCTCAACATTCAATTTACTTGTCATTTTTAAATGCAATGCCAGAGGAATGTAGGTAGTTGTGGTTTTTACTTTGCATATTTGACCTCTGAAATCCGTTTTTGTTGTGTATCCAGTCTGAACTGGCAGCATCAACTGTGTAAGAATCAAAGGCCAAACCCAGACATAAAGACGTTATTCACAGACCATAGCTGCACACCTCCAAATGGGGCTCTTGCACCTACTCCTGTCACTCTTCCAGCTGCTGCAGTTGCAAAGCCTACAGCTTATACACCGCTTGGAGCTCATGGCGTATGAAATCATTTATCTTTCTAGTTTAATTTCTTCTCCTCTTCCCCTTCTTTCTTTCCATATTAGTTACATACATATCTTTAGTGTTACTGATGACTGATGAACATTTGTTTCTATTCTGTTTTGTGTAGCCCTTTCCACCCGCCGCAGCAACTGCTAATGCTAATGCCTTAGCTGGTTGGATGGCCAATGCTGCTGCTGCTTCATCTGTTCAAGCAGCTGTTGTAACTGCATCCTCCTTGCCTGTTCCACCAAATCAAGGTCAGAGCTTCACTTTAACAAGAGTTGGGCTCTAAAGCAGTTGCTTTATCTTGGTCACTTCAGCCTTACTTGAAAAAGAGGCTACTTTTCTGGAACAACTCTTAGATCAACTTTCCTCACTGAAATCTTACATAACATTGCCAATGTGTAGCTTTTAATTGTCAGGGAGGATATTTGTTTTAGTTGTTCTAAATGTCTTTCTGAGTTTATCTTTCCTTTGGGTCTGTTTAGGATTTGTTGACATTTGTCGTTATCATTGTGTCCTAATCATGGCAATGCGAACGTTCCTATTTGTAATATACTTGCGGAAGCTTAGGACATCTTCTTGCAATTTACTGGAATGTTTTAGATGCTGTGCTCTTAGACTGTTGCATATTTGCTCTGATGCAAGGGGGTGGCTCCAGAGCAGATATTTACTTGATTGCATGACCTTTAATCTTCCGAAATTGATCCCTTTTGAGTTATCAGCGTTTGCTTATCTACGTTGATCTTAGTGAGTATGCAGTTGAAGTGATTAACCCAATGTTTTCATCAGTGTCAATTTTGAAACGTCCAATAACCCCACCAGCCACTATGGGCATGGTTGATTACCAGAGCACTGATCATGAACAATTAATGAAACGTCTACGGCCAGCTCAATCCGTTGAAGAGGTAATCTGGAAGAGTTGCTGTCTTTTTTTCTCCTGGATAACTATCATGCATTACTCAGGCGTATTGTCGTTCTGCTGTTAGGAATTCCTCTCTTTAAGCTAATTCATTAGTGTTGATGTGTCTTTCTCTCCTCAGGTTACGTTTCCAAATCAGGTTACGTATCCAACGCGTAAGCATACCAGTTGGTCCCTGGATGACTTGCCAAGAACAGTAGCTTGTACCATGCATCAAGGATCTGCTGTGACAAGCATGGATTTTCATCCTTCTCATCATACGGTGCTTCTAGGTATGATGTTCTTTTCTCAATGATTCGTCCTTATTAATTATGACTGTTACGGTTGAGCTCGTGCTACATAAAATGTACAATTCATTCATTTGATGTTCTCTCGATTCAACAGTTGGCTCTGCTAGTGGTGAAATAACAATTTGGGAAGTTGGGATGCAAGAGAAATTGGTTTCAAAACCATTCAAGATATGGGACGTGGCACCTGGTTCATTGCAATTTCAGGTTCTTTTCCGTGGTGTTTTTTTATTTCTTTCCCTTTTTGGAAAATTTATTAGGGAAATTTTTTTGCACTTATTATCGTAGATGTCTAGTGGTTATATGTTCATATGAGATGTGTATGTTGATAGATTGTCAATGGCGTGTGTAAACAAATTCTGACCAGATTTAGTTCTTTCAGACTTGATAACATTCATAGCATTGACCGCTTTGTTAAGTTGCTACATCCTTGTAGTGAATATTTCTATACCTGTTTGTACGGTGTCTAATAATCAAAGGTGCAAACAGGCTTCCATTGGCAAAGATTCACCACCAGTATCTGTTACCCGTGTTACATGGAGTTCAGACGGAAATTTCCTGGGTACGTGTTCATCATTTTCTAGCTTTGCTGATGGAGAACTTGAGATTTCTTATTGTCGTTCATCCTGCAGGGGCTGCCTTTACGAAGAATTTGGTCCATTTGTATGCCTACAATGGGCCAAATGATATACGCCAGCAAATAGAGGTTAGTTGGGAGATTTCTGCCTGCATGTCCCATAATTAAAATAACAACTGAATCTGTTAATTGATTTGCGTCCTTTGTGTTCACAGATTGAAGCCCATACGGGTCAAGTGAATGACTTGGCTTTTGCTCATCCAAACAAACAGTTATGTGTAGTAACCTGCGGCGATGATAGGATGATAAAGGTGCGAGATTGATTTTGGATGAAAATTACGCTTATTATGTTGTTTTGTTTGTTTGGTTACTCCTTCCACTGAAGGGAAGAATTGAAACAGGTTTGGGACTTAAATGGACGAAGGCTGTTTAACTTTGAAGGGCATGAAGCACCTGTGTATTCCATATGTCCGCATCAGAAAGAGAATATTCAGGTATCCAAGTCTAAGGGAAATTCTTTGTTTGTAGGCAATCTGTTTACTTGGTAATTGATTTAGGAGACTCATCGTTTAATGTTCTGTAAAATGTCTATGGTAGTTGGTCGGCATATGAGTTAATAGTTGTAGGTGGTTTTCCTACTGGTCACAATTTGGACTAGTTAAGTTGACTTATCATCTTTATTCTTCCATGTATCTCCACTGTTTTCAGTTTCATCACCATTATTATTCTTCCATGTATTTTTATTTTTCAGCTTTCATCAATGTCGTTGTTGATGACACTGTTTGTTTGGTTGATTCTATTTACAATGAAATTGCAGAAGATGCAAAGAAATATTGATTACTAGTTTTCCTTTTCAGACTAGATCAAACTGAGATTGTTTTTTGAGAGATTTTGAAGCTGTTGGAATACTATCGTATACGCTATATTCATTTTGGTTGCTGGAGTGCAGAAAACTAATTGAATGGAGGTATCACACCATGGCAATGAAATACCTCGAAAAAAGGGCATGAAGATATTTCTTTCAACTTCCTTTATCTATTACAGAGTTTTTTTCTCGGTTAACAGTTGATGTGAATTTGAATAGAAGAGACCCCCGGAGCCAAGGACATAGGAATCAGTGTGAGAATGGAACCTTTCTGAGATAGAGTTGACCATCTACTTTTACCCTGGCTCAACATGGATGCATCAACAAAACTGCCCTTCCATATACAATGGTCATGCCAATCCCAGCAACTTCACAGTGATGTATATAACTGTAACTGAATAAATGTTAGTTAAGAATTAGGCCTACTTTCACAAATTGATTAGACATTATTTCTTCAGCAAGCTCTTGAATAGTTTCACTGACCTCCACCAAACTTGGTCTAACATTTATTATGGGAAATAAATTCTACTTAAACCTACAAAAGCAAACTACTCTACTAAGACTATGACAGTAATATTATAATGGTACTGCTAGCACTACACGGCATTTACTGGTACCTCTACGTCTGCTAAGGCCACTATATGACCCTTGCCACTACTGCATTTGGTTCCAGCACCACCACTGCAGAACTGCAGCAAGGGCTTTAGAGCTGATGCAACTTGGCAGCCTAAATCAATCTTGCTGTATTACCGTTGCATCATTATGACTAATCCCTAATTACTGCCATTATGTTACCAAATACCTACCTTCTATCATCAACTTTTTGTACCATCTATCAATCATCTTGATAACCCGATTTTATCACTCTCATAACTGGGGGAGGTTTACTTCCCATCTGCAGTTTGCTTGTATAATAAAAAAAATGTACTGCTCTCAACTACCTCTCGCCTCCTAACTGGTGGAATCAATGGACTTTTTTTTTTGTTTAACTTTTGTGGTGACTTTTTTCTTGTGGGAAACATGTGTTAGTGACACGATGCTTCTACTTGTACATTTGCAGTTTATATTCTCCACTGCTATTGATGGGAAAATTAAGGCCTGGCTGTATGACAATATGGGATCTAGAGTTGACTATAATGCTCCTGGACAGTGGTGTACTACTATGCTTTATAGTGCTGACGGCAGCAGGTAAGGAAATAGGAAACGTGATACATTTAGTCGTTGCTGCATTTAGTTATTTAATTGTTATTCCTGACTTTCCTTCTTCATATTTTTGGTTGTCCTTGGTGATGTAAAGCTGGTCAAATGAGGTCCCGTTAATCTTTCAGTCTCTTCGTTTCCTATCCTTCATTGTAGATTATTCTCTTGTGGAACAAGTAAGGATGGGGAGTCTTATCTGGTTGAATGGAATGAAAGTGAAGGAGCAGTAAGGATGACATACGCTGGGTTGAGAAAGAAATCAGGTGGTGTTGTGCAATTTGACACAACTCAAAACCACTTTTTGGCGGTTGGTGACGATGGCCAGATAAAGTTTTGGGACATGGACACTGTACAGCCTCTCGCGAGCACAGATGCACTTGGTGGACTTCCGGTCAGTCATTAGTATGTGTGTTTCACTTTCTAGTTGGCAAAGAGAACATAATTTGAGTTTGGCGCTTACATCATCACATTTTTCATGATAGAATTTTCCTCGCTTAAGATTCAACAAGGAAGGGAATCTTCTTGCTGTTACTACAAAAGATAATGGAATAAAGATACTCGCTACAGCTGCTGGTTTCAGATCGTTATCTTTTGAAGCACTAAGATCACCCGTAGAACCTGCTGCAATTAAGGTCCTATCAATACTCTTAGATTTTTTACCATGTTCGGTAAAGTATCTAGATCATGGGATTTAAGAGACTTTTGTGTTCATTGATCAGGTTTCGGGCTCTTCTTCTGTTGCAAATCTCAGTCCAGTCAATCCTAAAGTAGAAAGAAGCTCTCCGGTCAGACCTTCACCCATTCTTGTATGTCAGATATGCCTTCTCCTGTTCTCTGGAAAATTTGTTTCTTCTGAAAAGACACGATTTAAAAAAACACTACTGCCCTAGCAATTTACATGTTGCAACTTTGAACACGTCCTGAAACATGGCATGCTTGCATTCCAGAACAGGGGGTTTAGCGGTCGAAAGCAATCTCTAATAGTTCTATTTATTTTTCTGAAGTTTATCTATAGGAGAAGAAAATCTGGAATCAATGAACTGAAATACAGAGAGTGAGTGTTTGGCGAGAGAAAATGTACAGATTGATTTTCATAATGCATCCAGTAATATGGTACTGCATTTTCCTCAGCATGAATAAATTTGTGTATTGTTTTGTAACTTAATTGAGTGGATTTTCCTACGCATGAAAGACCACAAAAAGAGTTTTGTTTTGCTATTGTTTTGTGTATGCCGTCTGCTCGGGCTCGGGAAGTCATGTGGATTATTCAAGAATCCAAGTCGAGTTGCATTTCTGGGGTTTTGAAGTACCTTAAGTCCTAATATTGATTTTACAAGCCTATTCCTGTTGTCCCGTATCTTACAACATGTGCCATACGAAGCTCCTATTCCCGTTCCCGGTCCACATACCAGGTTACAACGAACATAGATAGGCGATTCCTGGTGGAAAGGAACTGATGTTATGCTTTCATGTCTTCCTCCAGAATGGAGTTGATCCTATGGCTAGTAGCATGGAAAAGCCGAGAACTTTGGATGATGTTAATGATAAAACCAAGCCCTGGCAATTGGCTGAAATTGTCGATCCTACTCAGTGCCGGCTGGTTGCCATGCCAGACAGCACAGACGGTGCCCATAAGGTGTGTCTCAGTTATTCGACTTCGCATTTGTGGTGGCAGAATTCATCTGCTGAATGATGCTTCACTAATACACGTATATCCAGGTTGCTCGACTACTCTATACAAATTCTGGTGGTGGTGTTTTAGCACTTGGCTGTAATGGTATTCAGAAGCTGTGGAAGTGGGGTCGCAGTGAACACAATCCAAGTGGGAAGGTAAATCTCAAGTCTGGAGTAATTTCACTTTCATCTCTACCCGTTTCATTTCTTCTTTTTTCGTGGTGGATCTTTAATGAGAGACTTCTAAATTCGCCGAGGGTTGGTTTTAAGGCCACTGCCAATGTTGTTCCACAGCAGTGGCAACCAACCAGTGGTCTTGTTATGACCAATGATGTGGCAGGTGTCAACCTTGAGGAAGCAGTGCCCTGCATAGCACTCTCAAAGAATGACTCTTATGTTATGTCAGCTTGCGGTGGAAAGGTTTCATTATTCAACATGATGACATTCAAGGTATGTTTGCAAATGCATATATGCCCATTTAAATGAACACCGCCATTATGAAGGATTAAATATAAGATTGATTGGAATATAGGTAATGACAACATTTATGCCACCCCGCCCTGCTTCAACATTCCTAGCATTTCATCCTCAAGATAATAACATCATAGCCATTGGAATGGAAGATTCCACTATCCACATATACAATGTTAGGGTGGATGAGGTAATCAATTTCTATCATCATTTGAGTCCAATCAGATATATTTCCTGCTCATGTCACAGAACCAGTGATACACTTTGCCTCTATAGGTAAAGTCCAAACTGAAAGGTCACCAAAAGCGTGTAACTGGCTTAGCTTTTTCCACCAATCTTAACATATTGGTTTCATCAGGAGCCGATGCTCAGGTATTTGCACCTTCTGGTTTCTCTAGAGTCTCCTCTCTCCCATTTTCCTACTTTTTTATTTTAATGATTTTGTGAAGATTCCTTCTTCGTTCGTAGGGGCAGAAATTTCTGTAGACATGTACCTTATTGTTTATAATTCCTCTTTCACATCATTCAACTATACCGTTACTTGGAAAAGCAGTCTTTTTCTGTTATTATTTTGCTGTCTAATCAGGATTTTTTTTTTTTAAAGGAAAAAATATTTGAACTTAAACGCAGCACATGGATGCGCCCATAGCGCAAATCCTCCTTTCACATCCTTGTTTTTCCTCTTTCCAGGCTATTAGGTGTAGATTGACCGTTTTTGGTGTTGAGACTGGTTAAAATATGTATATTGGTGCTGCCTGAAGCCCATTTGGCAACTTTTGGCATACACATTAGTCCAGTGCCTGTTTGGCATTTGTCAGCCTTCTTTGGCTCAAGCCCAGCTTTATTTATTTAAGGAGGGAGAGTGAACTGAAAGGCCCACGAATTGAGTTGAAAATAAGACTGGTTGCTAAGCAACTAACACCCTTCCTTGTAAGTACACCTCTCACCAGCTGTTATAAGTCATCCCGTTGGTTGTCCCTATCTGAACCCACTGTGCGTATGAAGAATATTTGTCTCCTTGTTTCTTTACCAAAAACCTCCCTTTTTATAAAAAAAATTATTTGTTGCCCAAACAGTGTCTCCTTAAGTCGTTTTTCTCCCTGTTGCCCAAAATCTACTAGCCCTTTCTTTTTTTTTTTTTTCCCTTCTCTGTGTCTATTATTTACTAGCTACTAATAGATAAAACCTGTTTGCAGCTCTGTATTTGGAGCATAGATACATGGGAGAAGAGGAAATCAGTTCCAATACAACTGCCAGCTGGCAAGGCTCCTAACGGCGATACAAGAGTGCAGTTCCACTCTGATCAAATCCGTTTGCTGGTATCCCATGAAACACAGTTGGCAATATATGATGCTTCCAAGATGGAGCGCATCCATCAGGTAGAAAGCACACCTGATATTTTACTATTGAGATTGCCTTTTACAACTTCAATCTAATGATGTTGTATCTCCTCGCAGTGGGTTCCGCAAGACGTCCTCCCTGCACCTATTTCTTATGCAGCATATTCCTGCAACAGTCAATTAGTTTATACTTCCTTTTGCGATGGAAATATTGGGGTGTTTGATGCAGATAGCTTGAGACTTAGATGCCGTATTGCCCCATCATTATACTTGCCCCCAGGATTGTTAAATGGGTAAGTGCATCATCAAGGCCCTTTCCACAGCTTTGTAACGTTTGTGAGGCTGTGAAATCTATATGCGGAGCCAGCAGAGGATTTTGTTTTCCGTTTTCCTCATTTTAGGTGGGTGGGCACACGGGCACCCCCAAAGGCCAAAACCAAGAAAACAAAGTTAGACAAGCTTAAATGCCCAGCTGCCCGAGTTTTTGTTTTTTAAGTTTTGCTGCATATTCACTGACAATACCGTGACCTCCTTTTTTCTTTTCTTTTTTATTTCAGTACATGCATAAGTATGCATTCTTTCTTCCAAATCCCAGCATATCCTTGTCCATCATCTCCTAGTTGGCTAGTTCCCCTTTATCGAGAAGTGGATTAAAGATCATAATGATTTCCTACCTCTTCTCTCTCTCTCTCTCTCTCATCTTTGATTCGCTCGAACAACATACAACTTGGAACAATTTATCACTACATCATTTTTCGTTCTGTTTCTTCTCGTGTTATCTTTTCCATTGTGAGTTAGGTAGTCTTATACTTTTCAATGTGATTGATATGACATCTACTGATCTTCCGTTGTAATATGTTGCAGAAGCCAAGCAGCGTATCCCCTCGTCGTTGCAGCACATCCACAGGAGCCCAACCAGTTTGCTGTTGGGTTAACAGATGGGTCTGTTAAAGTTATGGAACCCTCAGAATCAGAGGGCAAGTGGGGATTATCTCCACCTGTTGATAATGGGATGCTAAATGGAAGGACAGCCTCTTCATCCAACACAAGCAACCACACACCTGATCAGGTTCAAAGATGAAATTTCTTGTATTTAAAATTAACATTCTCCCTTCCCCTTTGTGTATTTTACCCTTGTAGATTTAGCTTAGTAGTCTCTATATGTCCCTTTATCACAGTTATGACTCAGACTCGGAGTCTTAAAAATGACCAACTATATTGTGTATGCTTTATTTAGGACAAGTAAAGTCAATTTGTTTTTCTTTCAACACCCTCTTCATAAAAATGATTTTGTATGTCGTCGATTCTTTTTTTACTTCGGAAAGAACAACATATTGTTTTGTCTATCGTGCTCTTGTAATGAGCTGGTCCTAATGATGCTTTGTAATTGAAATCACATTGTGATTCTGTATCAGAAGTTTACTGATTGTTGTTGATAGATTTTTGATTCTCTATATACGTATTGTAGTTGTTTCTATGTACGTTCCGGTGGTTATATATTATTTCGCATGTTATTTTCCCTTTCGAAGCTTCATTGAGCTTTATACTCTCGCCTGTGTCAGATTTCGTATGTGAAGCCCATCATGTACACTTGCGCTGTGTTTGGATCACAATTTGATAGCGAACTAATTTGGCCGAACTAAAATATTTTTTTATTTCTGTATTTATTTGTTCTGCGTTAATTTATGTATACTATTAGTTTGTTTTGACGAGAAGAAACTAAAAAATAAAAAATTATGCTTAAATGTTCTGCTGCGTAAGTAAGTCATGGTCTTGTGGTGCCAATTGATGATATCCTTTAATCACCGAAAAAACTCTATTAAAAAAATTTATTAAACACAAAAAAGTAAAATGTAAAGATATTTTTGGAGATATTCAAAATTTTCTGATCTTTTTTTATCTGAAATGGAAAAAGTCCGCAAAGTCCTAAACTCACCGGAAGATAGCTGCAACAATAAGTGTGAGTTATCTTCCTCTCTTGTTCTCTCTTTCTGTGAAGCAGGAGTCACGAAGGAAACGAGGTTGGAGTTATTTTATCTGAGATTAGGTTTGTTTCTGCACTTGTAGTCGAAAAGTGTGTCTAAAACCTAAAAGACGATGGAAGAGACGTCACAAAAAAAACAAAAACTTTTGAAATTATATGTTTGCCCAGCTAACCGAAGCAAGCAAGGGTAGATATGTAGGGGTAAATTGGTCCAAACAAAGCAAATCAGACACCAATTTGGGTTGAAAATGTTTCTTATCATATAGGGTTTCGATACAGTTCTTCAGAATTATAAAAAAAACACGTTTTTTATTCTAATTTTCTGTTAGCTGCCCTCCAAGTGAAAATTTTGGTTTCGCCTCACTTGGATGTGTGTGAAACTCTGGAAAATTACGGTTTAGTGAAAAATGAATTCCATAATTGCATCAATTATCGGTCTTGTCAAGTAATGTGAATTCCGTAATTGTCCATACTTGACTTTATTTTGCCCGAACAAGAATGTTACACACATATTATATTATTTTTGCACATTATTTAAAACGATGTCGTTTTGTATTGAGAAAAAATTATATCTGTTTTGAACGATTTGGAGAAGAAACATATTT
>JABCMJ010005470.1:0-12141 GCA_014822125.1 Arbutus unedo | reverse complement strand
CAATTTATATATTCTTTGTCTATTTTGGTGATTAGACAATATATCTTTAATCAGTCCAAATTTCTCCTTCGTTTCCATATTCTTGATGTTCTTTTCCACTCTCCGGATCTACTATTTGAATATCAATGTCTGTATCACTAGGATCCACATACCCACAACAAACCCTTCCTTCCCAATCTACAAAGATGGGTTTTCCCTCTCCAAAGGCACTACTAACATATACACAATTTTCCGCGAAGCCATAGCCAGGTGCCATCACCTCTTGAGAGAGGCCAAATGGTTGAGTCAACTCGATGAATTTTCTAAGAGTTTTTGGCCTCACTGGTTCAGCAGCGACCATGAGAAAAACCATTGATGAAAGATTAAAATTGTGTGCTTTATTCTTTTTTGGCTTCAGTCTTTTCACGATGAGTTCAAAAGCAAAGTTGGGGCCAGCACTATGAGTTGCTTGGTATTTGCTTAGGATCTGAAGCCATAACATGGGTTGTTTGATGAATGTTGTTGGCGAAAACAATATTACGGATCCGCCACTCACTAGTGTTGTGAAAATTCCACCAATTAAACCCATGTCGTGGTACTGAGGCAGCCAGCTGACAATTACTGTCTTGGATGTGCTCTTGTATCGCTGTCGCATTAACTTGACATTATGAATAAGACCTCCATGACTTATCATGACTCCTTTAGCGTCGCTTGTTGAACCAGAGGTGAACTGGAGAAAGCACAAATCATTGGCGTGAAGCTCAGCTATTTCTTGTTGGTCCAAGAGATTCTTGGGATTCTTGATCCAGGAATCGGTGTGCAACCATGGAAGGTGAGGCCATTTTGGAGAGGATTTCCCATTTCTGCTCATTAATATCATGTCCTTTAAAGAAGCTGCACGGACAGAGTTGTGGTAGGAAAAAGTGGATAGAATTCACACTGCATCACACGTTTTAGCAATGTTCTCTATTAGGAGAAGAGCTTGCCCACCTCTTTGCAGTGGATCAGGAGGAATAGCTGGTACCGGAATGACTCTAGCTCTTAAACAACCAAAAAATGCATCAATGAAGTCGAGGCCTGGGATGTAAACTAGGAGAACCCTATCACCAGGCTTGATTATTGGCTTTTGGCTTGTCAACAGCTTATGAGCAATAAGAGAGGCATTTTCATGAAGCTCACCATATGTCCTATCACCTGCTGGTTTGCCCGTGTCATTAATCCAAGTAGAAAGGTTCTTCTTTTGCATGATGCGATGAGTTTCCCAGTGCCTTAGATAACCATCAAGGGAAGAAAGATCTGGAAACTCCACTCCAGGTAATTCATCTAATTGCTTAGATATCCAGGCCTTTCTATTTGATTTAAGTGGGAACAATCTCTGCGAAAACATGTTTTTACGATTAGCAAAACATTTTATTCTAACTGAAAACTGTTCATAATGTTAGAAATTATAAGCCAAGGTGTGTTACATGTACTCTTCTATAAGTGCTGAGTATCCTTGTTGGATACATGACGTAGGGTTTGGGATCTCTATCCGACATAATCAGTTTGACATTCACCTAGTAAGCTATTTTGTATCTTGAAACAACCATGAACTATGGCTACAGATTCTATATTATGCATGAGGTGCCCAAAGCACCTTGCAAATACTTTTTATCCTCGAAACAAAATATATATACTGAGGAATATGATTATAAAGACGTGCCAATGTCATTTTAATGAAAACCAGCTGTATCCAGTATCTAGTCACATGCCCGCACCCGCACTCATATGTGAGCCATGTAACATAGTGGATAAGTCTTTGTCTGTCAAATTCCGAATGGCTGCTCTTGTGATTTATAAGTAATGATTTGGAATTTGGAATAGCATAACACCTATATTTTCGAAGTAAAACATATAGCATCTCCTTCTGACACCAAATTCAGACAGGAAAACTTAAAAACACACTAGGTTGCTGAAAGATTTCCTTTTTCAATGTCATTCATGTTAAAGAAGATGATGGACAGAAATGAAGATCTATTTATTACTTTTTAATCTATTGTTTCTTGATTTCTTATTTGTATCTCCTTAGTTTAGAACTTGTGAGAAAGTTTGGGACCCTGCTTTTACAGCTTGTTAATCTCTTGGTTCTCAAATTAAAATTTTTGGAATGTGCTATTCTAAAGCACTTCTATAGAATACTTTATGAGAATCATCTGTGGGTGTTATTTTCAAATAAAAGGTCAATTTGGTTTCTGTTAATTTGAAGGATAGACTCAAATCTGCTATAACGGTCTGCATATATTTTCTGTTATTATATTCGTATTCTAAGTTTGGTTTACCCATTATATTTACTCCATAGTATTCTTGCATTACATACCTTAGTATAAGGAAAATCTGGTAGGGGACCATTATTGGAAAAGTGCTTGCACACTAGGGCCATGGTGTAGGACGAATTTCTCTCTGTCAGCTCGAATGCTGTTAGGTTGCCTGCATAGTAAGTGTTACGCTGACCTTGGAGGTGGAACTCGAATTTATCATAAAATCCACTCTTCATGTCTGCATGCAATGTACAATGTACAAACAACGATAAATAGGTATTTGAACTTGGACCTATAGTCTGATAAGTAATAATTCCGAAGCATGTCTATAATTTATTTATTTGAGCATACCTTGACTGTTGACATGAGGAAAATACTTGAAGCGTCGCTGTAAGACCATTTTCTTGACTTCACCCCCCATGCTTCTAACTGTATTTCCTGCAAGCTCTATGACTTCAGGTCCCTCAATGTCTTTAGAGTTACCATAAGACCCAAACAAGAAAATGTCGGTGTCTGCGTAGAATCTCTGCATTGCAACAGGGTATCCAATAGCTGCAGGATCATCCATGAACTCCCCAAAGTAATAAAAGCCCATTGCAATATGTTCTAGTCCTGATATCTTCAGTACAGTGGTGTAGTAATCTATAGTAAGCACTTTACTGAATAACTCCCTTTCAAGTTCACTCATGTCCATCAGCTTGGTTGCAGTTTCTGCACAAAAAGTATATCAAAACTTCAAACTTAGTCGAGTTTGTGACTCCCCATGTTGATGTGTTGAGACTTGTTAAGAGTTTGTCACACATTGAGGGTATCATTAAGTCAGCGGTTAACCTAAATGACATTTCTTGGTTAGAACTTATTAAACCATACAACGCAAAATCAATTGGTAGAAGTGAGGAAGCCGTCTAGAATCATATACTAGTTTTGGAGTTGATAGATAACCGACAAGGTTGAACAAGCTCCAATTACCCGATTTGCACAAGGAGAGGTAAACAACATATACATTTCACTGACATCACAATTCAACAAGGTGCACTTTTGGCACAAAAGTAGATTCTCAGTCATTAAAAAATAGTCTTTCCCAAAATCTTCAAAGTCTAGCTATGATACTAAGTTTAAGTATCGGACATAAAATCATATTCTCATTTTGGACTTAGGGAGCACAATAGGCCTTGTTGTCCCCATATATGGGAACTCCATCCCAAATCTTGAAAATTGATCGAGATTGTACATTTTGTTTGGCTCGTTGAGTTTGTCACTTATGTGAAAAATTACCCTGATTGAATGTTGACATGAACAAGAAACGTTTGTCTCGAAGTTCCTTTCAAAATCATACTAAGCATTAACTTTTTCTGCATGCACAACTTGAGGAGCTGAACAAAATGAACCATTTGGATAATTTTTTGAGACTCAAGAAGGGGCCCAAACTAGGAGCATGGCAGGGTCTGCTATGCCCCCTCTCAAGGCAGCCCCCCCTCAGTCCTCTAGTTTTGGAGGTGATAATTAACCAATGTGGATACGCTCTAACAGGGTCTGAACAACGAACCAAAATGTGATCTCCTTGACTAGCCCTCCCATAGTTTACTGTTTCAGAGTGAAAGGAAAAAATGTTTGATATAAGTTTTCAGCTTAAACAAACCTGCTGTTTTTGGAGTTGGTGATCCGTATGACTTCTTCATGTTGAAAGGAAAAGCACCCGAGATTATGATTTTGTCAAACTCCATGACTTCTTGTTCTCCTTTATCATCTCTGACATTGATCATAACTCCTTGTGATTTTCTTCTGACTTGTACTACTTCAGTATTGCAGTGGACTTCTATGGGGAGTGATTCACTGATCTTCCTCCAAACACTAGAGTAACCTCCTTTAAACCGTTGAATCTTTCCGGCCATTGAAGTCCTTGTGAATTCATGAATGTAAGCATAAGGCATGTCTTGAACAAATCCATACCCAGAAGCTGTGTATCCATAAGCCACAGACTTAGGAACGGATTTAAAACCATGACTATTAAGAAATGCTGGAGTTAGATCCGAAGCAATGTTGCTCACAGCATGGAGTCCAATGCGGCCGGAAGCCTTGGCCTCATCCTGTTTAGATAGGTATAAATTTAGACATTTCAGTTAAGTTTATAATCAATGCGAAAATAAAAATCCAGCCCGTAATCTTAATCTGTTTGGGACATGTAACGACATTCAATTCAAAATGAAAGGCAATAATTTCCGTCATGGCTCCCTTTTCATTTTTACGCAGTTATAGTTATTAGTTAGGGGTACATAAAAAACTACTTTTGACTTTTTACGGAGGACTGTCTAGTTGGGACATCTAGAAGGGTAAGATGGACTAACAATTTGTAATGGAGGGAGTATTTATTAACAACTAAGATTGACCTGCAATTTCAAAGTCAGTGAGATGATGGATATATAATCAGCTACTACTTTTGTGTCCTCGTACTTTCCAGTGAAGCTGTTGATGATAGCAAATTTATGGAAGTCCATCTCCTCTGTTTCAGCCCCAATTTCTTTTGCCAAGTGGAATATGGCAGGAGCACTGTTTGCAGCAAGTACTTGACCTCCCAGATCATATATCCTTCCTGCTAGAATCACACGTCACTAGTAAGTTCCCATTTCTGGTTTTTGAGAAAATTCTGAACTATAAGTGAAGTTTTGTAAGCATAGGAAAACACATTTTGCATGCAGTCATCATTAACTACAGGTTTCATATGCTCCTCTATAATTTATAGTGAATTTAGATTCATTGGTTTTACAATATGCATTAAAATTAGCGACTAAATTAACTTTGGCCGCCAAAAGTGATTCATCTGGCAACTACATTTTGTGATCTCTAAATGTTTAACTTTTGCCGACTCAAAACTATTTAGTCAGGAAATGTATCACTTTTGGCGACTACAGATATTTAGTAGGAAAATGTTTAGCGACTAAAAAAATATGTAGTCGAGAAATGTATCACTTTGGCGACCAAACTATATTTGGTTGGGAAATATTGAAGGTTTTGGCGACCAAAATATATTTAATTGGAAAATGTATTGCTTTTTGGCGACCAAAAAATATGTTAATTGGCAAATTGCCGACTAAAAGGTATGTGGTCGGGACATGTGTCGCTTTTGGCAACTAAAAAGTATTTAGTCGGCACATGCCACACTTTCGGCAACTAAAAAATGTCTGGTTGGGGAATGAATTGCTTATATACAATATATATAATTTGGCAACTAAAAAATATATATATTATATACATACATAATATATATATATATATATATACACGTACGGGCCGGATCCGGGGACACATTAAAAAACACACATTCTCATCCATTAAAATCAATGGTTGAGATTAAAACACTCTCTCTCTTTCCTCTCCTTCTTACACCTTATCTCTCTCTCTCTCTCTCTCCTCCCCATCGACGTTTTCTCTTTCCCTTTTTCATCTCCGACGAACCTAACTCCGACAACAGTTACCCTCATGGGCAAACCAAAAAAAACACTCGTAAGAAGATTAGTAAGAAATAGGATGGTACTGGGTGTTTCAACTCCAAATCCAAGAAGTCTAGTCCACTACGCTGCGTCTTCTTTTCCCGAGTCCTGTTCTTCGTGTAATCCGTTTTTTATTCCGAATATAGTTCTTTTTGCTAAGGAAAAAAAAAAAGTACCAAATCCTCTCAATGAGTCAAATAAATTCTTGCAAGTTGCAACAGAAATAAGTAAAAATTTTATCTATAGTTTCAAGACATCATTTTTTAGCCTGCCATACGTAAGAGTTCTTTGTATTGGATCAGAATCCATATACAAGTCCAGAAAATAGGACCAGATCCCTATTTTACATAGGGCTCATAACCACAACCATGTAATGTTGGAAAAAGAATAAGTCCAACCAGAGAGTTTAGGAGATCTGCTGCCGATCTAACCATATCCATGCGTTCTCTGGACAAAAATCATACATACAATCACTGCACTGTCCTCAAACACATGAATTTTGTTTAGTTTCAAGGCGAACCTACTTCTTACTGATCTTCTGGACCTTTGTATTCTGCCAATCACCCACAATCCGAAACTTATGTTTGGTCTCAACATCTTTATCACGTTCTCTTTTTACAAAATACACGAATTTATCATCGGAGTTGGGCTTGCTGGAAAAGGGTCACCGTCGTCGGAGTTGGATTTGCCGGAGATAGGGAGGGGAAAGTTGTGTTCGGATGGGAGAGGGAGAACATCGATGGGTAGAGGAGAGAGAAGATTAATGTGTAAAAAATGAGAGAGAGAATAAATGGTGCTTTAATCTCAATCGTTGATTTTAACAACTAAGATTGTGTGTTTTTTTATGTGTTTTTTACTGTGTCCTGGGATCTGGCCCCATATACGTATATATAATGTATATGTATATATGTATTATAGTATACATATACATTATATTATATATACACGTATATATACGTAACACATAAGTATATATTTATTATAGTATGCATGTATTATAGTATACATATACATTATATTATATATACACGTATATATACGTAACACATAAGTATATATTTATTATAGTATACATATACATTATATTATATACACACGTATATATATGTAACATATAAGTATATACATATATACCTATATGTATACATACTATATATGTATAAGTATTTGTACATGTATATCTGTATAAGTATTTGTATATATATAATACTTGTATATATATCTGTATAAGTATTTGTATACATATATATATACTTATACATATATTACATATTACATATTACATCTATATACATGTACTCTATATGTGTGTGTGTGTGTGTGTGTGTGTGTGTGTGTGTGTGTGTGTGTTCTATATGTATACATTGTATACATGTATATCTATATATACTGATATATACATGTACTATATATAATTTACATATATCTATACATATACATATGTAATATGTATGTGTGTGTGTATACATAAGTCTTTGAAATTTGGCAGTTCATTTGATCGTCAAATGTCATGACATTTAGTCACCGAAAGTCATGACATTTGCCAACGAACATATTTAGTCGGCAAAAATTGCGAAAATGGGTAGTTGAAAATTGTGTTTTTTCTTGTAGTGCTCCAACTCCATATTCGCAATGAGTAATGCTGTACAAATAGGATAAGTATAATGTCCAACTCCGTGTCCACAATAAGTAATGTCGTACAAGTATTTATTTTTTTATACCAATATCCCTGAAATAGACATTTGTTGACAAAAATGCCACCAAAATGTCATTCTCATGGAACTTTTCATATAGATTTTCTGCAACCAACACATTTTGTTTTTCGCTAGAACATCATTCACATTGGAGTAATGATATGGCTAAATCAGAACTTACCATTGAAAACAAATTTGACGAGCTGACTTCTAATAAAAAAAATACCACAATCACATTATAAAAGTTTTTAAAAGTCAGTTTTCCTTGTAATAGTGGGGTATTTTTTCGCTCGGCCTTGTAGTAGTGAGGTTAGATCTTGTGATAAATAGTTTTGCATGACATAGTGCAAGCTTAAGCTATACCTTCAATTTCCACTGATTCACACATGCCTGCGACAGATTGATTTTTTTCTAGGACAGTCACATTGGAGTAGCCAAGCTTAGATAGTGCATAGGCAGCTGATAAGCCACTTGGCCCCCCCTCCAACTATTCCAATCCTTGTGTTTACTGGAAAGCGAGGATGCAGCTTGGAAAATTGGTCTTCTATCGGTTTCTCTGGGTCCATAACTCTGACTCGGGCCTTTTGCAGCTGTGACTTTTAGTCAAATACTGTACAGAACAAAAAACAAAAGCAAATCACTTTCATGCTTTTGTTGCTACTTAATAACATATATTGGAGTCATACCAGTGATTTTAACTCTTTCTGAAGTAAGGGAGTGGATAAAGGAAGGCGTCTTTAGTATTCGAAACACTGACAGGAAAACAATTGCAGAAGGAACTATCGCTTCAACCAAAAGCCGTACTTTTGGATAAATGTGATTCTGGATGTGATAATGGATAGGCATATTAGAGTTTTTGCACTGTTTTGTATTTATGAATTATTGATGCCTGCAAATATATCTTTACTTTGAAGGGACCTTTCTTTCATTACTTTGTTGATCAACACGGTTTAGTCTATGTATTCATATTTGACCATGTTCTATAAAACACACGTTCTTTTCTGAACTCATTAGAGGTGTTAATATCAAATGGTACTGAATAAGATATGATGCACGTTCATAAAAATAAGGAAATGATGCACTATTGTTTGCTGATCAGGCAACCATGTATGTATCATTGACACAATGATGTACCAGCCGATATCAAACAATGTTGGCCGATATATGAGTTACAATTGGTGTCAAAGGTCTATAACTCCAATACGTTATGCGTTGTTTGATATTTGAAACGCTGATACTAATACTAGAGAATTTTGACATTAGAGTGCAGGCAAGCTCTTGACACAATATTTATTGTACCATATAGATTGCACTAGGAAAAATAGGATTATAAAAAATTGCATTCCTGAGTTTTGGAAAGAAAAAGAAAGCTTTTCAAGCATACCTCCAGTAAGTAAGCAGTAGACCCTATAGAGGTATGAAGTCCAAAAATCCCAGGACTTGAACAACTGCAGGTAGCCATGATAAATTTGGTTAAAACTTACTTCGATAAAAACTAAGAACAAAAAATGGAGCAGGTAATCAATCAGGACCAAGCAACATAAATACAAAACTGTCGAGTCATGGAAGGGTAACGCGGTACTCATTATCATATATCTTAGAATAATGCTGGAACAGTATAATTTGGGACAAGAGACTATCTCTGTTAACGTCTCTATTAAAGTAACCTCTAAACAAGCAACACAATTATATTCATTTTGTGTTGAATGAAGAAGAGAAAAAAGTTAATGAATGTATACAATCGAGATGGACTTCATGCATACAAATGAGGCAAATTAACACAAAAATGATGAATATTGATACTTGAGAAAAACTTTATATATCCAAAGTTGGTTTTCAGGAATAGGTGTATGTGTTGATTACTCAAATGAGTTATCTACACAACCACGTTTCTTACTCAGAGGCAATGGGCCGATATTGACGAATGTGCGTGGGAATAGAACAAGATCTAGTACTGCATTTGGTGATACATGTAAAAAAATCAGGTAAGAAATAAGATTATCTATCGGAGTTTTTCATCTAAGTACCAACCTTATATTTGGATTTCAATCTATGTAATGCTGAGTAGCCACTAAAAGAAGCCTTAGAACATTATTATGAGCCTTAGTCCAATATCAGATGCCTAATTTTCGAATCAAAAGAGGCCTAAAAGAATAGAGGTGACTATCGACCTCGTAAAGGTGGGTCCCAAACGCTTTATCCCAATCTCTCTCTCTATCTCTTCCCCATCCCCCATGAGCTCATCGCCGGCGACCTCTCTTCACAAAAACAATGTTCTTCAGTTGTCTTTTATGTGCATTGGCTGCAAAATGTACTAGAAGTAGACAAAATATTTTTTTTGATCTGCAATAGATAAAAAAAAAAAATATTGATTTTCAAATTGTCATGTAAAAAATATTGATTTGAAGTTGCTTTTGGAGCAGAAAATCACTAGAATTCGTCATGTAAAAATGGGCCACAAAAGCAAACATAGTTGTTAGAAGTAAACTCAATTCTCAAGTGTTGTGAGAAACTGAGAAATGAAAACACACATATGTATATCCAAGGATGGAGCTAGGGGAGGGCAGTAGGGCGGTCGGCCTGCTAGAAAAAAAAATCCTCTATTATTATATAGAAAAAACTAATTTTTTATAAAATATATAGGTTCGTCCCTGCTAAATATAGAAAAAAGTTTAAATAGTAGTGAATACATATTCGCCCTTGCGTAGTAAAATTTCCAATATT
The DNA here is from genome assembly GCA_014822125.1 of Arbutus unedo. NCBI lineage: Eukaryota > Viridiplantae > Streptophyta > Magnoliopsida > Ericales > Ericaceae > Arbutus > Arbutus unedo. The sequence goes on along the minus strand of JABCMJ010005470.1, from coordinate 1,959 downwards.
TTGGTCACTGTGCATATCAATAAATATAACAATCTGCCTTTGTTGCCTTTTTCAACAGGAATCCACCAAACACATGCAACAAAACATCTTCATTTTTAGACACAGAGCTGGGTCTAGCATTCCATTCATTTGCCAAATGCATGTATATATATAGCATATCCAAAAAAGACGTTGTGCGGGCAATTCCATCAAATAAAGTCAAAGCATGGAGAGAATATTAAAGTTGTTGTAGTATAACTTTTCATTTCATGTTTGGTTTTTCAATTAGTAGTCAACTGCGGAATAAGAAGCCTCTTAGTCTACAACGTCAAATTGTCAGATTGGTAGAAAAAAAAAAAAAAAAAACTTGTTCCAGATTGGTAGAAAAAAAAAAAAAAAAACTTGTTCTTAGACTGATGAGGGTGGCTCGAGAAAGTTAGTGTCACATTTAGATAGTGGCATGTCTTGCTAAGAACTCAGAAGGATTGGGCATTTTGCTTCAAACAGATGAAAGTTTGTTCTGTTATCGCCCAGAAAATAAAAAAATAAAATAGAATTGTGACCAAAACAAAAACCAGGACCAAAAAAGAGCAAGAAAAACAAGGTTTCACAAAATCAAGGCTGAATTCAGAATTTAGATTAGGAGCGGTGGTATTCAATAGGAATTTGATTATGTGTTTCTTTACGTAAAAGTGTGAATTAAAAAATTAAGTTTAAAGTCATAATTATCAGTCTTTGACTTTAGCTAGCTCTTTGTCATAATAAAATCGTTTATTTATTTAATCATGATTTTGTTAACTTCTCTGTATAAAGTAAATTATTCAAGTACAGATATACATGTAATCAAATCAAAGTAACGTATCATAGATTTATTTTTCGTTTGAAATTGGAAGTGACACCTAGCCCAGTCTCCCCCACCCGAATCGACATTTCATTAGGAGGTGTTAAGTTACTGTTCTCTCTACGCTATACCACCAACGCATGTGAACCCGATTTTGGTGTCGATTCAACACATGCCTATAAATAACAATAATTTTTTGGACAACTCATGGTGTTCGGACTAACTTACTCACATCAAGATCTCCAATAGAAGTCCAGGGCATGACTTTTTGAAGGAAAAAAATTCTCTTCTATCTTGATCATCAAACCCAATTCTACAAACCCTCCACAAAGTTTAGCAACTGAATATTGACACACTTCTCCAACACAAAAGGTGATGGTTTGAGGTATTTGACTTGTGTTGTGTTCTTCTACATGAGCACTGTTGGAAAAGAATGTCTTTTAGTTGGAAAATAGACTTTTTGATTTATTTTTTTTCAAACTGTGTTTTCCTACCTTGGCCATGCAAAGATTTAAACGATTTTCTTTTATAAAATCTAGGTTCATGGTCGTTAGTTGTTGATTTTTGGTGCCTATCTGAATGACTATTCGTCAATATCCGCTTGGTATCAGTGTCGGTCCCGACATTTGAGTTGTCAAAACCCGACCTTAGCTTGATTGTTCACTTAGTATTAATAATAATTTTTTTCGGTGAATTTTTATTCTTTTTTTCTATATTTATAAAAAAAAAATTGTTGCCCCGAGCCCGGAGGGTTGTAGTGCTTACCGCGGGACCAGCCCTGTCTGTTATTTATAGGAAAACAAACACTAGATTACACCTTGATTTCTTTAACAATTGCTTTCAGTTTAAGTTTATGCAGTTGGGGGAGAAGAAAGAGAAGTAAAAGGAATGGAAAATAGATGCTCTGTTTTAGTATCCGTGTTTATGTATAAAAATAAGTTATTTAAATACAGATATATACATAATCAAATCAAAGTAACTTAAGATAGATTTATTTTTTCATTTGAAAATGGAAGTGACACCTAACCCAATCTCCCCCACATAGCTCTGTCTCTGTAACATAACAATGTTTCGAAATATTTACTTATTTAATTACATGTTACCTGCTTGCTCCTTAAACATGTCAAGAATGCTTGCTA
>JABCMJ010005467.1:0-18032 GCA_014822125.1 Arbutus unedo | reverse complement strand
AAAATAAGTTAACACAAACAAATTTTTTGTTTTCGTTTTTTTAAAAACAAAAATAAAAATTAGGAAACAAAAATAGAAAACACAAAACAGAAAACAGGAAGTGTTACCAAACATAGCCTTAATATATTGCTTATCATGTTGTTTATATTTTCTTTCCTAGAGTTATGGAGCGGTTATTTAAAATAAAAATGCTGGTGTAAAATTGTATTCAACTTCTAATAAGTAACAATCATTCATATATAATCTTAGTTTTTGACCTCACAACTTAAAATTTTCAGCTCCACCCTGACTACATATTTAGTTTAGAATAAAGATCTTCCGCCTCTTTTTAACTAATTAATTATTTGTTGTTAAACACAATGAGTATTACTCGATATTTTTTTATTTTTTACATAATTTTTAGTTAATTGTTTTACGTTTGTTTATTCTTGCGTCTCGTTGAGAGTAATCAACAAAGCATTACAAAAACATAGATTGAAATTAAAACGGTCCGCATATGACAATGCTAGCTAAAAATGTTGAAAAACTATTTTAGTGATTTTTTTGGGACTTTTGATTATAACTTTTTTACTTTTTTTATCAAAACAAAATGATTAATTGAAAATTTTAACGTGACAAAAATTGAAAGTAATAGCAAAAGAAAATGATAATAATAGCAGCCGGAATATCAGTTAGGAACCAGTCATGGAAGGGCATCTCTAAGGAGAAAGAGAAATGTGATAATAGAAGGAGTAATGCTACGAATATAGATGGTCTGGATATATCTGGATACAGATATGTTTGAAATTATTGGAAAGTTTCACGTGCATCTAACTGTTCCGGATGCATCTGTTAAGGTCCCACGTACTTCTAATGATTCTAAACACATCTGAATATAGATGTGTCTAGACCGTCTGTGTAAATAGACTTTTCCTAATAGAAGGTGTGGGGTACAATTAATAGCATACTAGCACGTAAACTATGGGCCATAGTTTGAGGACAATGTTTGATGTATCATGTGACAAAAGTGGATTTGGAATTTTTAAAGGAGAATATTAATCATCGCTCGTACTTCGCGGTAGATAATATATTAAAAAAATATATTGATATTCGTAAATTATGTAATGATATTTGTGAATATGTATTGATATCAGTAAATCATGTATTGATATTTATATTTATTTGAGATTATGTGTATATCATTCATCATCACCGGTGATTAGCAAGACCCATTTTTAAATAATAGCAATTCGTTACTCTTGACACAAAAAAACAAAAAAACATTGAATTGTAAGTTTCTGTAATTTTACCAACCAGGACATGTTTGTCTCTAAAAGGAACTCAAATGGGAACTTCTAGAGGAGATGAACAACGTAAGGTTGAATATTTCTCAGAGGTCGCTCTAAGAGATGAACAACGTAAGGTTGAATATTTCTAAGTGGTCGCTCTAAGAGATGAACAACGTAAGGTTGAGTATGATTCACGCCTAACCAAAATCCTATATCCATGCACGAAAGATGTATAATAAGCTTATTTCAAACGTGTTCACAAATGAAATATGGCAGACAAAAATTCCTTTTTTGGCGTATAAACTAGGACAAATCACGATGTAAATTAAGCATTTTAGACGTATTAAGAATAATTATTTAGAACATATATATGTATTTTTTAGTATAAACATAATAATTTGATTATTAATAATAGATTTATTCAAATTGTTTCACTCCCGAATTTTATTTTTTGCTCCGGCCCGAGACACATTATGACACTTTCTCTTTTTAAAAATGATAGAAAAATTCACATCAATACTTATACTTATCTTTCATCTCTTTTCACATTATAGAAAAACCTTCAAACTTCTTGTAACCCTCCGATTCCTGGATTTTTTTAAAAGAAAAAAAATTAAAGCCCAAATATTATTCATTTCATAAGTAAAGAAAGTACATCAATATGAAACACACCACGGTAAAGTCCTTCAAAATATGTTTTTAAAAAATAAAAGGCTTTAAGTTGAGATTTCAAAGCTCGAATCATATTCTAAGTAAATTACAGTCGGACAATCTCTTCTTCCATACTAATGTTGTCGTTGACCTGCTGCTCTTGTGTAATGACCCAGGTTTTTAAAACTTAAAATAAAAACAATAATAATAATAATTTAAAAATCAATATTTTTTTTTAAATAATCATGTCTAATTATGAAATTGCATTTAATTTGAATGCTCAGAATCAATTGAGAGATGGATAATTGAGTTGAGTAAGTACTGTGAGATGAGAAACACAAAATATTAATTTTCTTAATTTCCTCTTTAACTCCTTACCTAGCTATTAGAATTCTTGCACCAATTTTTATTTGGCAGCTTTCATGGTGATTGAATAAGGGAGGGTAATGGGAGAATTAATTTTGATTTATTAGATGGAGTTGCCTGAGTGAGTTAGAGAGAGGGTTTTGGGGGGGAGCAATGAGGAAGAAAGGGGTGACCATATGCCAAGCCAGATTTCTACCAAAAATTATTTTGTTCTTCGGTTTCATCCACTAGGTTAGGATTGTTTATCTCTAACATTTAGTTTAGGTATTTTCTTTTAGTAGAAAAATCTTATTTGTAGTCCTTAGAAGTATATTTGTGGTATAATTTCATGTTTAGTTTTATATAATTATGTGATTTTTAATCGATTCATGCTAAGAAGCGTAAACACTAGAATTTACGAATCTGAAAAAAAAAACAGAAACTTAGTGCAAATATGATTTTAGGAATTTTTGTTAAAATTGTTTGAAGGCTCTAAAATCTCTAAAATTTTTAATGAAGGTTTCTTTAGTCTTCTGTATTGGGTAAAAATTTCGAAACCTAACTCCAAATGTAAAATTCTACAAAAATTTGTAATTGAGCTGCTGCAAATTCGTCACTATGTAGGCTTCACTGACACACGTTAGGCAAATGGCCATAACTTTTAACACAGGTATCGAAATTGCACATTGTTTATTTTATTTGAAACTAAACACATAGAACTTCAATAAAATGTAGATTTTGTATTTTACTTTTACCTGAGAAAAATTATTTTTTCATTTAAAGTTGATAATGCAGTTTTTGGTGTTGTTTTGGTGAGTATAAATTTTGTTGATGAAAACATGACACGCACTATTTTATGTTCACGAGTCCCCGTGGGATCTCGTATGAGCGGAAATATTATAAGAGTGACCTTTGGTATTATTTTGGTGAACATCGATTTTGTTGATGATAACGTGATAGTTATTAGAAAATTCTGATTATGTTGGTAAAAAACTGAACAAGTGATCAAAGTGAAAATAATTTAATTACTCGTGCTACTCGTTGATTTTTCGAGTTAAATTCCCGAGACGGTCTCCGTGGGTTAGATTCTCCGAATCCGTTCATGTTCCGGGTTAGATTCCCGAAGTAGTTGATGATTAGATTTTCCTTCCCACTCTTGTGCCGGGTTAGATTCTCAAAATTGTTCCGGGTTAGATTCCCGAGGTGATTGGTGGTTTGATTTTTCTTCACTTTTAGTTCCGGGTTAGATTTTCGAGGTGACTGGTGGTTCGATTTTCCTTCACTTTTATACCGGGTTAGATTTCCAAAGTGAATGGTGATTCTCCTTCACTTTTGTTCCGGATTAGATTTCCGAGATAGTTGATAGTTTGATTCCCCTCTATTTTCGTATTTCGAGTTCGATTCCCAAGGTGGGTTAGATTCCCACTGGCCGTCGTGCCATATTGAATATGGGTTAGATTCACTAGACGTTGTCTCGATTAAAAGAAAGAATAAGACACAATGAAAAATTTGAACATAAAACACTTACGCAATTTTTGTATTTTGATATATCAACATTTGTTATTAAACTCATCGGTGCAACTTCATAGATTCACTAGACGTATGTTGTTTATGCCTCATTTCATTTATTCTGCTGTTATATCATATCTCCTGTTGTATGTGCTTTTACCAATGGGTTCGGTTTTCAGATAAGCTTTCCTACCGAGTTTTATAAACTCATCGGTGCAACTTCTCTGCCCCTGTTGTTTCATACCAAATGTTGAAGAGCAATCAGAGAATCCGCCCAAGCAGGAGAAATCGGGAGCTGCTGGGGAAGACTGGAGCGACGTTTGGCTGCCCTACCCTTAGATGCTCTGTTATTTTATTTTATTTTATTTTAATAAAATGTAAAGCCTAAGGGTCTTTCTATCAATTTCACTTCCGTATTTTTTTTAAACCCTGATTTATCTTATTTTTTTGTTATTTTAAATTAAATAATAAAAGATATTTCTTTGATTTATGTTTTAATTAATCAAATAATTGAATAAATAATTTTACATAACGTAACAAAAAATTAGGGCATTACATCTGGTCCTTTACTATTGTCTTCAGTACCATAAAATGCCAGAGGTAAGAAAATATACACCATGAGTTATGATGACCAATAAGTTATTCTACCCTTAAATTTCATTTTTAATGTTATGACAATAATTAAGATGATATGATATATATACGCAGTGTATACGGAAATAGTAACACATAGGTAGGAGAATAAAGTAAATAAAGTACAATATCGTAATAGTCTACGTCCAATAATAAGTTCTCAAGTGTTTTCTGTCAACTAGAAACAACAATTGTTTGTTAAATCAAATGTCCAATAGACATGTCGAAACTTACCATTGCTATGACTGGAGTGGCGACAACATAAATATGTGATAATTGTCACGTTAAATCAATAATTCATTAAGCATGTCGGAAACCACCATCGCAATGACTAGAGCACCGATAGTATAAATACGTGATAACTATCACATTAAATCAATAATTCAATAAGCATGTCGAAATCCACCATTGCTATGACTAGAGCGTCAATAGCATAAATATGTGATAATTGCCACTTTAAATCAATAATTCAATAAGTATGTCGGAACCCCCCACCACTATAACTAGAGCACCAACATCGTAAACACGTGATAATTGCCACATTACAAGGGTCGAGGAAAATCAACTACTAAAATTCAATCCTACAACTATGTTATCATACATCAACATTCGAGTGTGTTCCTTTAGGGTTCAAGGTCTGAAGTACGAATATCCTTTTTAAAACTATGATCATGTGACTGATTTGCATAATATTGAATATGTAATAGCAATGGCACAATGTAATGAAGTTAGTGTGAGTCATAGATCAAGAAGAACGTTTTAGATGGGATCTAAATGAGAGATTGAATGGCAATAAGATAATTGAAAGTAACTTTAAGTTATGGTGTATAGGCATTCTAGAACTTATGAGTTTTCTGACCAATTGGAGTACAAGTTTCCAAGGCAAAAATGACCATAGTTTTTGTGTCATACGTACTCTTCTTGATTACAATTTGAATCTGATTCATCATTTTGTGTACTTTTAAAAGCAATAAGTTTTGTTGAATGTTTCGATCTTGATGATTCAAACTCAAATAGTAAAAGTTTTGACTCGTACGTCTGAAGTATCTCAATAATTTATTCAACCGACATGGGATAATTTTTTATTTTCTGGAAGCATTATGGCCTTTGTTCTAAATCATTTGGGTAAGGAGCGCACAATCTTTTTGAAAACTTAAAAATCAGGAATAGACTCACCCAATTAAAATTGGTCTTCACAATATGATTAACTATTGCATAAAATTGATTAAACGTCTATTTTTTCGCTATTTTGATAACTTCAAATTTAGTGGTGCTAAATTAATGTTTTGAATGTTTAACAGTATTACTACCTTCATGAGTAGTTGTCATAATATCCCATGCTTCTTTTTCTATTTCACAATTTGAAATTCTCTTAAATTCATTTGTATCAACACCAACAAAAATAGCATTCAGGGAATGATTGTTATAAGCACTTGTGGCCCTTTTAACGATGGTCAAATTAGTTGAAGGCTTAGGAATTTTATGACCTTCTTCAATCATTGTGGGTGTAGTGTAATGATCCGCTCCTGCTTTGTACAATGTTGTCCGCTTTGATTGTCCAAATCCCATGGACTTCTCAGTAGGTCACCCATCATTGGATTGCTCCAGGATGAGCACGTTTAATTGTGAAGTTCCAATGAATTTTTAGTACCCTTACGGCTTTTTAAAAGACCTTGTACAAGGAAGGTTAATAATCTTATAAATATCACCGAACTTACATCACTAAGCGATGTGAGATCATTGACCACCCATTCGGACGTCCCACTAAGACACCATCTCCCGAACGCCGGTCTCACAATTGGCACCATAGTCTGACTGGGGTATCACAATCTCCCCCATTTAGGAACACACGTCCTCGTGTGGAGCTAAGATTTTCCACATTTTTGGTTGGTGCAGGCTCTGATACCATTTGTAACGACCCACTCCCGCCTTGTACAATACTGTCCGCTTTGGTTGCCCAAACCCCATGAACTTCCTAGTAGGTCATCCATCATTGGATTGCTCTAGGATGAGTACGCTTAACTGTGAAATTTGAATGAATTTTTGGCACCCTCACGGCTTTTTAAAAGGCCTTGTACAAGGAAGGTTCATAATCTTTTAAATATCACTAAACTTATATCCACCAAGTGATATGGGACCCTTGATCGCCCATCAGGACGTCCCACTGTAACACCATCTCCCATACGCCGGCCTCACAGCTGGCACTATAACCTGGCTAAGTTGTCACATGTAGAATATCCAATAAGAACTAATGAGGTCTAGATATCTTCATCCATGACTTTAAGAAAAGCCTTCATCCTAGACTTCTAATAACCAAATTTAAACCATCTAATAGTGGTAGTCTAGGGGAAGAAGATGTTGCATCCATAATAGCAAATCAAGGATAAAAAATAATCTTCAAAAATATTTTTCATCCGTTTTGATACCAATTGAAAAATCACAAGTGTTTGTGTGTTGATTGATTTATTGTTATTCAATTTTAGTCCTTTTAATTTTCTATGTTAGTTTCTCGACTTGCATAAAGAACACAAGAAAGGATAACACACAAATATATATGAAAAATTCCAAGCAGAGTGAAATACCACATGAGGGAAGAAAGAATTATACTAAAATCACAGAACAATAGAGTTTTAAGCAACCAAATCTAGACTTTTGTATTTTGATTTTGAACCTCTTTGCCAATTGCTTGTAAACTACTCTAATAGATGCTACTTGAAGATTCAACTCCTAAAACCCACAAGGGTCCGAACTTTGTTTGGTCACTAGAGAACAGACCTGAAATTAGGCCGTGGTGACTTTAGTGTTCAATCCCTTATAAGGGTGCAAGGGGTGCAAGATATTAAAGGTGGAAAGATTGTGACATCTCGTCTCACATCGAAAGTCTACATGAGTGATCGTGGGTATATAAAGAACCATGTAAACTACTACTAACAACTTAGACTTAAGTATTTTGGGCTATGTGATTGGACTCCGACAAGTTATTGAACTAGTGGTATATATGGGGAGTTACACCATGTCTCTACCATCTCATTCTAGCCCTCTATTCTAAATTCTAATTATCACATTTTGGCAAAGGCATAGTATGGCTCAAGACACAGTATGGATCAGGATATAGACGGCTCAAAATATAGTACGACTCAAGACAATATCGTTAATCAACAAATAGTATGGATCGACGCATAACACGACTCAAAACATCATATCCCGGCTTTCTAAAGCCTTAATTTCTCACTCCATTACTAATTCGCTTCCAAGTACTCATCCAACAACTAATTTGTGAATGCTATCCAACAAAAGAATTAATATCTAATGCTAGATTTCATGCATTGTTGTAGCGTGCATGTTATACGTAGGTCCCATATAGTTCAATCACTTCTAAAATACTATATACGTTTTATAAATAACAAATAAGTAGTACGTGAAGTCCCAGGGTCCAAAACAACGAAAATGATTAACAACAAATTTTGTTTTAAAATTTTAGTTTACATAAGCATGCATACAAATAGAGTATCAAATCAACTCCAATTATTTTAAAATTTTACAAGAACTCAATTCAACATGTGAGGAACACTTATCGTGAAGAACTCGAGACTCAAAATGTCTCTAAGTGAAGATAAAAAGCTTGCTCAATTCGCTTTTACTTAGTACTGAAACTGACAATGACTATTAGCATGATCACTTACATTATCATGCATGCATGATTTTCCAGCAAATGGATATATAATAATAATAATAATAATAATAATAATATTGATTATTTAAGAACAACAAGAGTTGATATCACGGAAAATGATGCGTTTCGTGATGGGTGGAGCTGAAAAAGCGATGAAGTGTGTCCACAGTTGAGCCTAATTATAGCTCTGGGTATTAATTTAATTATAAAATATTTTGTATTTTATATTTGAAATTTATCAGGGGCTTGAAATGTAGCCGATGTCATGCAACCCCCAGCTGACACCTTCCCAACTGTTTCAATGAGAGATGGTTGGGGAATTGAGGCCCACTATACCCATTGGTTTTTAATGATGTGGGGGGCCAACTATGTACTCTCATAGTTATTACATTAACAAAAAGTCTAACAACGCGTATTTGTTCATATATAAATGTGTTCGAAATTGTTAGATACACAAAAAAATTATAAATTATTGAGGACTCCATGTGCATTTAATAGTTTCGTATCACCTAGTAGGTTTTCCACGAAAAATTAACTTCAAGTTGAACTGATAGAAAGAAATAAACCATAAGATTAATGGGGTGTATTTGGCCTAAGGTATTTATCAATTTTTTAGTTTATTTATTACCCAAGTTGCTAATTTGGTTTGGACTAATTTATTATTTGTACCCATCTTATTTGCTGTTGTTGGGAGGAATTTTCGTCCATTGCCGTACGTTTCGGTGAAAGACGAAACTACCCCTAGCAATGAGACAGGGGCAATGTTCTTTGAAGTCAAACAAATCACTTCATTTATTACGGTCAAACAACACAATAAATAAATTAGTCCAAATGGCATCAACTACTTTAAGTTCTATTTCGAACATCATAAATAAATAAAACAATAAATCAATAAATACTACCGTCCAAATAGACCCAATTATATCGGGATTCAATAATTACTCACGTGAAATTTATAACTTAGATGCTTTCACATAATACTTACACGACAAAACAAATCATCAGTGCACAACATACCCTTTCTATATTTAGAATCGTCATATAGAAGTGTGGTTTGTTAACAAAAAGTAGAATAACCGACAAATATGTTTCTTCTTGAAGAAGATTTTTAGGGCTTTCTAGAGACGAATATCTTCACCAACAAAAGAGAAACTTTAGTCATTCCAAACCAAAAAATGAAGTTAAAATATGTATACGTACACTTTTTATATATGATGCAGAGTTTCTGATAAGCTTTGACAAAATACTACACCACCTGCCGTGTCATAAATACTTTAACATGTGTCCCATCACACTTCACTCATCATCCTCTGTTTGGGCCTAAAGTATTTAATTAACTTATTTTTTTGTTTTTATTTAAATTTTTTTGCATTAGCTATTTGTTTATTGATTTATTTTATATTTGTTGTTTCATCTCAACAAAAAAATTTAAAAAGTATAAAATTATGTCTACAAATTTTTAAAAAATTTCTTAAAGACGAAAAATAAATTAAAAGAGACTCTGTTTTAACCTAATTTTTTTCTAAACTTTGTTTTAGTTCTTAAATATAATTTTTTAATTTTTTAAAATTTCTTGTCAAGTCAAACTAATAAATCAAAAAAAATTAACGTAAAAAAAATTATTTTTTTAAATAAAAAAAATAATCAGACAATAATCTCATAAACACCATAATCCAAAGAGAAAAATTTGGAAAAGCACATCTTTAGACATGGCCAAGAAGCAGAAGAAACATTTGAATGCATCACTAATAAACTATAGACTAAAATAATCAATTATATGTGAACAACTAACACTTAAATTTATCGAATGATAATAAAAGGGTATTTAGGAGTCTATTTTTTAGTTTTTCATTTTTAGTTTTTTGAATTATAGTCAGAATGAATTTTGAATTTGGAAGGAGTGCTTGGAAAAAATATGCAGAATGTATTTTGCAAAAATAGTAGAATGAAAATGCAAAAAAGAGTTCTAGATCTCCTTTTAAGTTTTTGCTCCTAAAGTCCAAAATGAAAAATGGAGAATAATTTCTGCAAAACTCATTCTGAAAATGTGACTTCCAAACTGTCAAAATCCAAAAATAAAAAAACAAAAATGCAAAAATGTGGCTTCCAAATAGAGGGGCATTTTTTTGATCAACAAAGAAAAGGATGTGGATAAAATAATAGTACAAAGAGGAGTGTTAACATGTTGGCAACTAACCAACTTATATCATCATATCAACACCAAAGTTAATTGTCTATTTGGTCTATGATAATTATTAAATTATTATTATTTTTTTGTTCTTATTTGAAACTTTTTTACAATATTTTATTTTACGTCAAGTTTTTTATGGTTATTTGTTTGTCTCGATAAGATATTTTTAAAAAGTACAACATTATTTCTAAAAACTAAAGAAAAGTTTAGAAAAGACAAAAAATAAGTCTAAAACAGTGTCAGTATTGACTTATTTTTGTTTTTAGTAATTTTTTTTTAGTTTTTGACATAATTTTATATTTTTTAGATTTCTTTCGTTGATACGAACCAATAATTAACAAAAAATTGACACAAAAATGACAACTATAATTTTTTTTTTGAATAAAGATAAAAATATAATTAATTTCAATAAGTCTAGTCAAATAGAGCCGGCGGGGAAAGTTCCAAGAAAGTTCCTTCCAGATGATGGTAAGGTTTCAAATTGGACTCCATCTCATAGTTGTGGAAGCAAAACAAGTTTGAATACACAACGCCAGAGATCATCCGCCACATTTTCTTTCTCTGCTAGTCTTCCCCTCCGATCGATCACCACCGAAAGGATGCCGCCTAACCTTTGGAATTCCGGTCATTCTTTAAAATTATACTATCCCTATTACTATCGTCGATCAATCGGAACGAATGATCCATATAAAAAAAAGAAAAAAAAAGTAAAAGCTAGCATTAATTATTAAACATTAATAACATCCACTCTCTTTGTGAAAGATTAGTTTGTTGAAATAGTTGGTAAATCTCAGCCATAATAATAAATATTTTCATTTAAAATGTTGGTTCGATATACAAACAAAAGAGTACAAGCACTGTATTTAATTGTAACCTTATCTCTAATGGAGCAATCAATGTTGAATAGCTTTGCAAATGAAAGCTCACAGCTGTAGAGTTGGACCTGCGAAACGCAATGTAGGACTCTGCAATGGACAGGTGAAGAGGGCTAAACAACTTTCTTCATACGCATTAACTCCTCCCCCACTTTCCTGGTAGGACTAATCACTACATAAATTAATTTGAACACTCGTAATAAGATATTTCGTAATTACTTTTGTATGATATAACTCTAATTATTTTTGTAACTAGTAAAATGATTCGTAACATATCATTCTGTGCACTGTATGCACCCAATCATAACTACCCAGAAAAATACATGACAAATCCCCTAAAAGTGGAGTAACAAATTATAAAAAAAAAAAAAGAAGAAAAACGTAATAAGTCGAATCATAAAAACTGCATATCACGTTACTCATAAAATTCATGCACTAACTATAATATGCGTAATTTTTCAATTCTACTTTGCACACCAATTCATAGCTATACTGAAATAGTGTGTAACTATTTACTCCTTAATATGTACACTAATATGGAAAGGACACGTGAAACAGTAAGTCGGCGTGTATGCACATTATCAGAAGAACCTGAGTAGAAGACGAGGCGACGTCGTTGTGAACAATATGACAGTTATTGATGGCTGAGAGTTTTCATAAGCAAAATAGCAGAATTCGGGCGTCATGTGTGACTTTATAAACCAAGACATGTGCCAAAAGAAGAAGAAAGGCTTGAGGAAGTTGTTACGTATGCAAAGTCACGATCTAGACCTACTTCAAAGGTGAACGGTTGTTCAAATTCAAACGGGAAAACAAGGGCTAAGAAAAATGTACTGACTTCAGTAATTGCCTATAAATATGAGAGATGCTCGAAGAAGAAGACTCCCGATAAAAACACAAACCCACATAGGCATATATTCTTTATTTTTATTTTTATGCAGTCTTTTTTCAGTTGTTAGCTTTAAAATAACTATAGTTGTAGCCGTAGTTGTACTTACTTTATCAATGGTTTGTAAAGTTTATGGTAGCTGGTAAACTTGTTCGAAGCAATTGGATCGTGTCACAACTTCTCGAATATAAGTTAGTCATCAAGTTTACTATTCAAAGAAACGTTTTACTTAAGAAAAATTCTCTTCATTAAAGTAAGAGAACATATAACACAAACGCTTAGTAGTTGTTGATTATAAACTGTAACGTGAAATATTTCTGAAAATGATAATTACAGGTATTTTCTAGCAAGCACACACACAATTTTAGTGCTAAGAAATTATTTACGCCAACATATTTTTTGGCACGCCCGATGGGATACTAAGTGTTGAGAATAAGGAAAATAAAAAGTCAAGGCAATGTGCCTCCATCTGATGTAGATGTGGAAGGTACTAGGGAGGTAAGACCACTGGTTGAAATCTTAAAAGACCATGCAGAAAGAAACCAAAGTGATGGACTCAGTCGGAGGGAGCGTATTGGTGAACCCAAACTGTAGGACATTGCCACCTTACTTGAATTCAAAATGACACAAGTAGCCATAACCTACAAGGAGGTCACACTAGCGAAATTGGTTGAACTAATCCTAATATGGTAGGGAAATTGTTGTAGGAGGCCACGTCGAGGTGGGATCCTTACAATTTAGCCATCAATTGTTAAATTGAATGAAGGAAATATCTTCATAACAGAGAGCTCTCCTAAAACACATGGAAGATTTGGTAAGACCTATGAAGCAAAATGTTTATGGGAGTCCACATTCTCAAAATCAAAGATATCATAATCATGATCATAGCGAGACAACGCCATCTTAGCTTGGATGCCTTGAAGGAAATTCCAGACATGAAATTGACTCACACATGGGCATGTCAAATGTAGGACATGGACTGAACAGATATAGGGAAATATCTCAGTCTTCGTATGAGCCAATTAGCCTAGAACTACTAATTGAATGCCTCTCAATGGGGATGGAAAGAGTCCATTATGTCCCGATGGCCTCCATAAATGGAAATGACTTACCTATGAATCAAGGGGAGGGGAGGGGAGGGGAGGGGAGGGGTGGGGGTGGGGTGGAGTAGAACTACTCAAACTCCCTCTTCAAACCAATACACGAGAAGTTGGACATTAGGGTAAATACAAAAGCAATGGGGGATGATACAGGATATGGGGTGTTTTCTAAACCATTACCTAATCGTCCACCCATAATAACACCTGTAACCCCCAAAATTTACTACGAAGTTCCACCTCCAGGGCCTTATCACCCTTTTCAAGGGGCACATGGAATGCCAAACCCTAGGGAACCACTTCCTATGGTTGTTCCCTTGGCCCCACCTATGGTTACACCCATGGCTACTGCTAATGAAAGGAATGTTGGCGATGCACCTTTAGGGAGAGATGCGTTGGTTCAAGATCAAATTTTGGACCTCCTATAAGAGGCATGTGGTCCATTAGCTCAGGGGTCCAAACTTGAGTTTTCAAAAAAATGTATTATGAATGGATTGATCGACAATATAAATTTCCCATACAATTTAAGGTCCCTGACTTTACTTTATATTTTATGGGGATGTCAGACAGTCTACCTTTTAACATGTGGTTAGATTCATTGCATAATGTGGAAAATTATCCAACAGTGATTAGATGAGATTCAGACCATTCTCAAATTATGTGTTAGGTAAAACCTTTGCAAGGTATAGTAGCGTAAGATTTGGGACCATTACAAGTTGGTAACAAATGGAAGAAGTTTTTCATACCCAGTTCATCCAAACGGAGTCAGAAGTCTCCATGATCGATTTGGCTAGGCTAAGACAAAGACCTGATGAAAAAGTTACCCAATTCATCACTAGGTCCAAAAGGGTCAGGAATAAGTATGGAAGAAGCTTCTCTCTCGTTCTGCTTTGGGAGTGAGTTGAACGTTTCTATCCCAAGGTGTGCTTTTGAGATCCGTGGTTTCTTTGCCTCATTGGGAGAGCTTTCATACTTAATCAGTGACCTCTTATTCCTTCATTCGCAGCCTCTCCCATATGTCTTGGTCCCACCTGGTCCTTTCTGTGGATTTGGAATGATCATCCTCACGAGAGTGAGACCTCCTTCACACTATATGGATGTTGCGTGGCACTGCCTTCTCCTTTTGTGGGACCAAGGGGTGAGGATTTTGACCTGGACTTGTCGTTGGTCTCCCCCGCATTTTGATTTTTAGGTGTATTTTGCATGAGATTTTAACTTTCTCACAGACGGTGCCAATTGTGGGTGGGTAAAAATTCTAATTAGGAAAGTTAATAACTCAAGCAATGGCCAAAATGAATTTCTCACCATATCTCTTCACAACTAATCTTTGCAAGATAATAGATTGTAAGAGAACCTTCGCTTCTGGTCGGTAGAAAGACACTATGATAATTAAATCAGTACTAAATCAATGAAAAACTCTCAATATAATACTTGTAATAACAAATTATAGCGTACCTTACCTCAATGGTGTGTTCCTATTTATAGATGTTCTTCATAACCAATCTGAGTACTAATCCATCTCCTAATTTCCAATTAGGAACATATTAGAATTGCTCATTGATTGGTCACTAACAAGATAAGTCTTATAAACTTCTAAGTTAGAGTTTCATTCAATTATAAATTTCTTATAAGTTGAATTGGCTTTGGATTTTTAATCCTTATCCGATTAGAACCCATTTTGAGATTATCAAGTATAATGCTCATCTTCATTCAATATTTAACCACCTTTCTTAAGTCGGTATTCATATTTCCTGTCCTGGCAGCATGCCTGTGCATAAAAGCATCTCATTGCTGAGCTAAGAATCTGCCTATTTATTCAATAAAATCTTGATTTGGTGTAGCTAGATTTTATCTCCTTCACATGTGTATGTATACGTATATATGTATGCATGCATGTATGTATTCACATACGTGTGTATAAATGAAAATGGGAGCTTTTTTGGGCCCTACCCATCACCTTAATGTCCTATAGCTTGTGCCGCCTTCTGTATCTTGAAAGAGCTCTAGATCAAACATCTTTCGCCCGAAAATTATGAGCAGGAGGTTAATTGATTGCGATAGAAATGAGGCAAGCAAATGAGACTGGTTCAATTGCCTTTTTTATGCATTATAATAATACAACATTTATGTACTCAGAGGGATATACTTATGTTATTATTTTGACAACATTGATCCTCTAATAGATGAACAACGAATAAAAAATTGCATGCAAAAGTTTAAGCTATTGGAAAGAAAGTGAAGATCTTCAAAGCTAAGGACAAAGAAAAAATCAACACTTAAGAAATAAGTTAGAGAAGAAACTTAAGATTGGTCAAGTAAAAGACCAAAAAATAATAGCATAGAGACAAATTTTCAGAGGTTTCGAGCAAATGAGAAAAAATATTGATTGATTCTGACGGTAACATGATTGAAAGTTATATGCTATGTCGTTTATTTTGTGTTTAATTATTTTAGTGTGATGACAGAGTCATGCCAAAAAATATTATAGTGCTAGGCATTTTTACACTACTAGAAAAAAGACTTTTTGCGTCAAACTTTCACCGTCGCAAAAAGTCTATTAATCGTCGCAAAAGACTTTTTGCGACGGCTTTGCGACGGCAAAGTAGGGGTCGCCATTGATTGGGTGGCAAAAGCTTTTGGCGACGGCTTCTTGCCGTCGCAAAACCTTTTGCGACGATAAAAGACGCCTTTTGCTACTGCTTGTTTGCCGTCGCAAAAGCCTTACCTTTTGCGACAGCAAAGTTTGCTATCGCAAATAGTCCTTATTTTTCGCGACGGCTTACTTTGCCGTCGCAAAAAAGTAAAGACATTTACGACGAATTTGTATGCCGTCACAAAAAGTATGACCTTATTGCAATTGCTATTATGCCGTCGCAAAAGCATTACTTTTTGCGACGACTGAACATGTCGTCGCAAAAGACATTGTATTAAAAAAATCTGATTCAAATCAATTAATACCAATTCCATAACTCAAATCCCACAAGTTAACTAACATAATTTCTTAGACAACAAAACAATAATAGTTATTCCAAACATTACGCATTATTCTCTATTTACAAAATCAACATCTGCGAACATATTCATTGAATCTCACAATATTCACATTACATTGTCCTGAATAATACGCTTAAAATAACTAACTTCAAAATATGTTCATTCAACAACATACATATTCATTTGTCCACAAACAAGTGAGCATCAACATGTAAATCTTCTTAATTGATGGACACTTTAGCCTTGTTCAAACACCTGAAAAAAAGTTACCAATGCTTATGTAAGAATGATGGATACATATACACGTCAACAATACAAAAGCACCCACATGTTAATTTTATAAAAAGTTATCAATACCTACGGTAGTATTATGGATACAGACACGTGACATGATACAGACACGTGTAAATAATGACTGAAACTAGCAATAACGATCAAAATGCAAACCAAAAAGAACAAACACAAAAAAATAATAGCATATGAGAACGAAGTTTCTAACATCAATGTGAACGAAAAAAATCAATCAACACATGAAAAAATAATAATTTGTGAGGTTTAGCTTGGTTGTTCTTGATTTCTACTCTTTTTGTTTTGGTATAATGTTTGTGAGGTTTAAGGTCCACACATTTTATCGTAGCCTTTGGTAATTTGAGAGCAAAGAGATAATAGAGTTTCTTAACACTTGTCCTATTTTCTGAGAGTGGAGTGTGCCCCCAAAATGTCAAGAAGAAAAGAATATGTGATCACAGTAGCAATGTAAAAACATTGCAAACATTGACAACGGAAAGTATAAGACTATTGCTCTGTATCCAATTCTCATGTAAAAATAGCAACACAATTCTACATTCACTATGCAACAGCATAGCATAGCACAGAATTAGTATACAACACAAAATGCTACGCCCTTTTAACATCATACCATAATAGAAACATCCAACGACACCTAAACAAGAAAAGTACAAAAAAATATGCTTATTACGATTTCTTAATTGAACCCTGAGTTACTGATGGCCCACATACCCCAAGCATAGCAAAGTTCCCAAATTCTGCATTCATTCTTATAATTTGATGTGTTAGTGTTGGTTGGATGTGTGGAAGTTATATTGTTGGAGATTCTGTTGTGGGCGTGTGCTATGCGAGTAAGGGTAAGAGTTAACTCCATAGGACTCTAATCTAATACAAGGAAGAATCTAAAAATGACGTGAATTCCAAGACCATTAGCATATCAAGACCATCACGCTTTAGAAGCAGCACTTTCTCCCATTTGGCATTACTTCATTACCCAGCTATCAGTAGTGAAACCAAAACAAAGAGCAAAAACTTCCTTCATTCCTCTCAGTCCTCTAAATCCTATGCTTGTGAACCTCTTCTTCAAAAACTTAAAGACAAACAAATCTTGCACACCTTTCGGAAAACGTACAAGTTCAGCTTTGACTATTAACAAAAGTTCTTGAGGTGATTGGAGGTTTATCATGTTATTAACTTTAGGACCCCAAAAATTCTCAAGGCCACAAACATAAGCTGACTTGGATATTTAATTATGAGAGAAAAAGAAATTCAGATTTTGAAGTATAGAAGAAAAAAGCTTAAAAGATAGTG
The DNA here is from genome assembly GCA_014822125.1 of Arbutus unedo. NCBI lineage: Eukaryota > Viridiplantae > Streptophyta > Magnoliopsida > Ericales > Ericaceae > Arbutus > Arbutus unedo. Next base: position 308 of record JABCMJ010005467.1, on the reverse strand, counting down.
AAGTGAAGAAGCAACATCTAGATTTTTTTCCAATTTCCATAGACAAGAGAAAAAGCAATTCTGTGATGTCACAGGGACTAACCAGGCAATGTAGAGATATGTATAGATATAATTCTATTCATATATGGAAGCATTGCTTGTATGCCGCTTGGAAGACCATAAGATTATAATAAAGTCAAGTAAATTGCAAGCTAGTTCTAATAGGTGGGTTTGCACTTTGCTCACACTATATCTTAGCATGTGCAAATACATGATCACATATAGCTGTATAGGACTTCAATGAAACAACACTGGCTTTTTAGTGTCAA
>JABCMJ010005466.1:0-13176 GCA_014822125.1 Arbutus unedo | reverse complement strand
AGATAGATATGGAAGAAGGTGAGAAATAAAACATATAGATTTAGGGTAGTGAGAATGAGAGAAATAAAAAGATAGAAATGAGTGTATGTGTGTGTGTGTGTGTGTGTGTGTGTGAGAGAGAGAGAGAGAGAGAGAAGGAGAAAGGAGAAAGAGGAAAGGGGAAAAGGGGGGGAGAGAGAGACAGGGGGAGGGAAGAGAAAAAAAATTATGTATAACATCTATTTTTTTTAAAAAAAAATGTTAAACATATGTTATATATTAGATATTGTAAAAAAACTCATGAATATTATGATTGGTGCAGTGGTTAGTGGGGGTGTGCATAAGGTGTTGGTTGGGTGGAAGGTCTAAGGTTTGAAACTTGGGAAGGAAAGAAAATTGTGTTGTGAGTGTAATTTTTTGTATTTGAAATCAATTTAGCGACAAAAAAATTTGTCGCCAAATCTAATTATTAACGACGAAAATAAATTTCTCATGAAATGATTATGGGTACAAACAAAACCTTTCGTCTCCAAAAGTATATATTCGCGATAAAATACTTTGTCGCCAAAAAACATATTAAGCGAGAAAAATTATTTTTCGTCGCTAAGAGTTTTTTGTGTGAAAGTATAGGCAACAAAAATTTATGACGAAAAATTTCGTCTCTTAATGAGTTAGCGACGAAAAATATAATTTTTGCAACAAAATTATTTCGTTATTACAAACTAATTTTGTTGTAGTAATCCATGGAATAGTAGAAAACCACCATGATAAAATTCAAGGGATTCTACTTTCAAAAAAAGGAGGATCAATATAAGAGAAGAAATGCCTAAGACAACTCTTCTTTTGAACCATGATACTTGGACGATGAAGAAATTAGCTGGGGATTGACCAATCAGATTATCTTTCAGATTTTAAATCCAACATATTGGTTATCTTTTCCTACTATGATCAGAACGATGCTCTCTTATGTAACAAAAAATTACATATGGGGTAAATATTTTACATTCTGGATTTCAAGCACAGTGGGATGGAGAGAAAGAGAACACTTTTTTAACTCTATCAAATCTGGTACATAAAGGCCACAGAAGATCGGGAATTCGATAATTTGGGCCAAAAGAATCATGTTTCTTTAGTCCACAATTTGGATACAGAAGAATATTGGATAAATAGTCTTTTGCAAATAAGTCAGCATGCAGCCCAGATTAAAGGAACAACATCAGAATCTTTTATGGTAACAGATGGAAAACGACTGTTTGTTACAAATTTCTCAATAAATTATAACAGGACTTCAGAACAGCTACAAGAAGTAGAGATTCTGCTAAACAAGCTACAGAGAAGAGAAAATCTTGATCTCCCATTAGAATTGACCATAGAAGCCGATTTTATTGAAGAATTTCGTAATCAGGAATTTAGCCAAGATCCTAATTCTCCACCTTCAGAAGATAACATTGAATATCAGAATATTATCAACAGGATGGAGAACTAACAAAATGCAGACAGAACGTCAGCATTACTCAAGCAATAATAACACAAGACATGAAGTCACATGATAAGATTCGGACATCAAAAAGTCATTTTGAAGTCCAGAGGATATTTTTATACTTTTGTCAGTGGAAGGTTTTTAGTCTTACACGTGGATAGACATTTGTAAAAATTCTAGACTATCTTAGTCCTTGTGTTTATCTACTTTTGTCCTATTAGTTATCTACTATGTACTAGTTTACTTTTTTAGTTATAAATACTTGTAAGAGTTGAGCAATGAAAGCACGATCAATTTCTACAAAATTCTGTCTCATATTCTACTTTGCCTCTCTAGCAACTACTCTTGCTCTTCTTCTACTTTTTGTTATTTGTAAAAATTCTAGACTATCTTAGTCCTTGTTCTACTTTAAATCGGTTTCTTAGGTGTTGTGAGTTAGCTATTTACCAATCTTTATTTGGTCTAGTCTGAACTTACTTGAAATTGGACTATACATTGATTGATTTGGGATTGCAGACTCTTTTAGCTTGTAGATGGTGGCTTGTTTTATTGATTATTTGTTGAGAAAGTATGTATACACAGATGTGTCCAGATTCGTCGGATGCACGTGGGACCCTTAATAATTTTAAGGGCCCCACGTGCATCCAACGGTGGTGGACACATCTGTGTCCGTAGCATTACTCTTATTTATTTGGTTAATTAGAGATTTGATTGAAAGATTTAACAATAGATGAGACAAACTAACAAAGAAGAATAAACTGTCAGCAACAATCAGAGACAAAGAAAGAAAACTAGGGTCTAATAGCGCTAAGAGCATCTCCAACCCCCTCAACAAATTCATTCTGTTAGCTAAAATTAAGAGCAATCTTATATTTTTGGTCTCCAACCCACTAGGCAAAATGCCTCTTGGCATCCCCGTTGGCTATTTGTAGCCAGCTAAGGACGGTTTTGCAAATCCAGTTTTTCAATGCCAAATTTTTTTTTTCTTTTAAAAAAATAATTTTGTCTCACTAATTCTTTTCCATCATGTGTGCAATAGATTTTTTTAAAACTAATGAAATTAGCTTGGATGGATAGTGAAAATAGAGAATGTGGTTGGAATACACAGATGCAAAAATGAATAGACAAAATAGATATAGTTTTTTTTGGTACTTTTGACTAAACAAAATAGAAAGGAAGATTGGAGATGCTCTAAACAATGTTAAGATACAGTAAGGGACAAACTAATTTCTATATAAAGAAACTTAGCAGACTTTATTGGTTTAAAGTTAAAGATCTTGAGTGTGAACAACAAAGGTAAATTCTATTTTTGTGCTTATCCTACTTTATTTGTTTGCAGGCGATTAAAGATTTCACGAAGGTGATAGATATCCAATTATGCCCCCTTTAATTGCCAAGAAACAATGGAAAAATTAATTTTCACGTAATATTTTTGGTGTTCAGATACTAAGAAAGTAGTAGATCTTAGACTTAAATTTTTTTCACTGGAATTTACTTTTCTCTAAATACTGTCTTGTCAAATTCACAGGATTATGTGTTGTGAAATTTTTTTAAGATTTCTATTTAGATTGTAGTAATTATTGAATTAGAGTCTTATTATTTTTTCGTCCTTATTTAATTTTTTGTTGTTTTATGGATTATTAGTTCATCTTGACAAGAGATTTTAAAAAAATATAAAATTATGTTCAAAAATTAAAAAAATCAGAAAAGAAGAAAAATAATCAAAATATGGTTTGTTTTAACTTATTTTTCATATTTAGTGAAATGTTTTTGGCTTTTAGACATAATTTTTATATTTTAGATTCCTTCCATCGACATAAACTAATATTCTACAAAACATTGATAAAAAAATGAAAAATACAAAAACATTAGGATAAAAATAAAAATAATTGATTTAGTTAGGTATAACGGTACACCAAACGATACAATAACTATATATGTCTTTTAGGGTATACCGTGTTTTGAATACTTTGCTTTCTTTTTACATGGTAAAATATATACTAGAGCTATAGTAGTATATACGTAATACATATTTAATATATTATATTTTATACATATGTCACTCTAACATATTTAATATATATTATGTACATATTTAATATATATTATGTACATATCTAAGTATATCTAATATGTTATATACATGTCTATGACCATGTTTTGGCCGTACCACCTTTATGCTTTTGTGATGTTATGGCTGTGTTTTGGCTATTACTGTTATGTATCTCTTATGATCAGTAAAACTATCTTTATGTTTTAATTTTAAACATGCTTTGATCTTATGTTGCGCTATTTCTATAATTATCCTTGGTTGGAATGCTATTGAACATTATAGCCCTTTTTCTAGAATGATTGGATGTGATGTAAAAATATTTATCTTTATGAGCCATGGCACTATCTCTTCTTCCATTTTTTAAGGGGGCATAAACTCTGAAAAAATTTTGTAAAGTTAAAAGTGTTCCCTTTAAAACCCTACACTTTCTAAGGGGGAATGCACGTGCCAAAGGAGAGATTTAACTAAACTTAAGTATTTGTGTAATCATCAAAAAGGAAAACATTGTTAGAAATATATATATTAAAACTATATTTTGATTACTTTCAAATACTCAAGTTTTATAATTAAACAGTTTTTACTTTTAAATCATTACTCACACATACATTTAACGATCATATCTAGAGGTATGAAACAAATCTCAAAAGTATCTTTCAGGTAGAAACAGCTAGCCCAAATACTTTTCAGATATCCTAGACGAAAACTAACTACCGGACAGAAGGATCAACTACCGGCTCTCAGCACCGGTCAACCTGCTTCTTGTCCGGCCAAGGCAAGTGAACTTATCCTTGAAGATGTGCAACTACCGGGCAGTAGGCTGATTAGCCGACAAACGAACCGGTCGTTCGGCAAAGGCAAATGAAGCCGGTATTGAAGATGTGCAACTAGTTGGCTCAACTGCTGGCAAAGCTTACTGGTCGTCCTACCAGTCTATTGACCTTGTACAGTTTCGTCGCTAACAGCAGACTTCGACGGGCAAAAAAGCATTAAATGCCCTCCTAGCTACCACCAACGAACATATTGAAGAGAAGGGTATTTAGAAGACCTCTTGGTTCATTTATGAGTGTAAGCAACTATTCCACTGAGCAAGATCAAGCATTCAAGAACATTCAAGAGAGATTTCTACACTTTCAATTTCCCCTCTCTAGAATCTCATTTTGTTGAGTTTTCTCTTTCATATCTACTCAACTAAGAAGTGACAATTGTATTGAGCTGCAAAATACTTTCATACACAAATCATTGTAACCATTTGAGTGTTTGGGAGATAAACACTTGTAAGAGAACCAAAGTAGGAATTTACTTTGGCGAAGATCAAGTAACGGTTCTCAAGCTACTTGGAAAAGCTAGAAGGTTGTAACGGGACTTCAACTATAGTGGAACTTAAGAGGTTCTCTTGAAGAAGTGGAATAGGGATTTGAGACCAACGGATTGCCAAACCACTATAAGTTTTCTTGTCTCTGTTATCCTCTTTGTTTATTGCACTCCGGGTGTTTGATAAATTGCTTGATAGAATTTTTAATTGGTAATTTTTACTTAGCAACACAACTCACCCTCCTCCCCCCTTTGTTGCCTATTGGGATAACACAATGGTTTGTGTATGAAGAGTTTTGTAGCTCAATACAATAATCACCCCTTAATTGAGTAGATATGAAAGTGGAAAAACTCAACAGAAAGAGACTCCAGAGAGAGATGATTAAAAGTGTTTGAATCTTTTAAAAGCTCTTAGATGTTTGAGTGTGTAATGATTAAAAAGTGAAAACTATTTAATTATAAAACTTGAGTATTTAAAAGTAATCTAAATATAGTTTTAGTGTGTGTGTGTGTGTATAGTTTTAGTGTGTGTGTGTGTATGGGAAAGGCTCCATGGATCAACACTTTTTTAGAATAATATTAGACCAATATCTAAACTCTTCATTCCTAATTAAATTCTAATAATCCGAACCTTTCAATGTACTTATAAAACAGTTCTTGTCGACATTTTGAACTACTGCTTGGATCAAATTTTTTTCGGTAATATTTTGAGTTGAATTCTCGTATGTACCTTTAAAAACATGTTTTAAACACATTGAATGATTCGGATAATTAAAATTTAATCAGGAATGAAGAGTTTAGATGTTGGTCTAATATATATATATATATATATATCCCCTTTTTTGATGATGACACAAATACTTAAATTTAATTAAATCTCCCCTTGGCACATGCACTCCCCCTAAGAAAGTGTAGGGGATTAGGGGAACACTTTTCACTTTACACAAGATTTTTCAAAGTTTAAGCCCTTTTAAAAATATAAGAAGAGATAATACCATGACTAGTAAAGATAAACATTTTATACCACATCCAATCATAGTAGAAAGAGGAATATAATGTTCAATAGCATCCCAACAAGGATAATAATAGAGCCAGCGCAGAATAAGATCAAAGCATGATTGAAATCAAAACAGAGAGATATGTCAAGATTTTAGTGATCATAAGAAATGCATAATAGTGAGGCCAAAACACGGCCATAATAACAGTGAAGCCAAAACACGGCCATAACATCCCAAAAACATAAATAACAAGTCTTAATCATAAACCATCATAAAAGCATAAAGATATCCTTAATGATGAACAGAAGGAGATCTAACCCACATTTTCTCCCCCGTGACATCATCAAAAACAACTAGTGTAGGAAAGAACAATCATGCGTCGGCAACCTCATCACCATCACCAATATCATCATCGTCAGTAGTAGGGGCAGGAGGTTGATAAGGCTAATAAGGAGGATAAGGAATGAAGTTCGGATAGTGTTGTTGGCAGAAAGCCGAGAATTGATTTATCAAGCGGTCCTAGCCGGATTGGAGAGACTCGAGAGATTGCATGACAGAGGCACTGAAGTCATGGGGCATAGGAGGAGGCACCGTGGAGGAAAGACCACCAGAAGAGGCATTGACATTGGGACGAGTGGGGGGGCCTTCATCACCACCACGTTTGACAAGATAGGCAGTAATTGCCCCTTTGGAATGACCTGAATGCTTTTCACCACAAAGAGAGACACTGGCTTTTTTGAAGATTTTGGTCAAAAGAACCCAAAAAGGTGGATTTTTTGAGACATCATGCAAAAAGGCAGCCATTTTTTTAGGAATGATGAAATTGAGATCTAAACGGATATTAGTTTGAAAACAGCGAAGCATGTAGCTTTGCATAGGAGTAACTGTCTTGAAATGTCTACTCTTGGGAGTGGCATTCACGCCAAACAAGGAGTGAAGGAGGCAAAGTTCGAGTTTAAGATGAGTTCGCTTGAGACCACCTCCAACAGTTCGATTCACAGTGATATCAGCCACATAATCAAGAAAATAGGTAAGAAGTTCAGCTTTAGAATTGAGAAAAACTTGATTATCACCAATCGGGCAACCAATAAAATTAGACAAAGTAGTGACATCTCGACTCTGCGGACACGGGAGTGAAGCACAAAATTGTCGATGTCAAAATCTATGGGTTGGTTAGATCCTCTACGGTGGGATGTTGGGTGACCTTGGGGCACTTGGACATGGTGATTTGGAGAAGAAAAAACCAAAAAAAAAAAAAAGAGAGGAGAGAATGGAGAAGAGGGATGGATGGAAAATAGGGATTTAGGATTAGAGATAGGGAGGAGTAGGAAAAGATAGGCACGGGGAACCTTAAGGGAGGTGATTTCGGAGGGAAAGAGAGAGGGAGGCGACCAAAAAATGATCGGGAGAAAATTCCAGAAGCAGAATAAGTTGCTGTCAGCCAAACTGTCGCGCACCAATCGACCAGGCGGTCAACCTGCAGGTCTTCCTACGGGACGACCGGCCAGGATAAAAATCCATAAACAGAAATGTAAAGCAGGGCAAAACATTTGTAGGAAAATTATTACTTCCATTTATGACAAGGAACATGTCGCATAAACATATAAACAATACAAGGTGGTGCTAAAACAATCTTTTTAGAATAAATTCCAATGAAAGATCATATTTGATTAGACATACCAAGTTCACGTCGAATAAAAGAAAATGAATCTTCTCCAAGGAGTTTTGTAAAAAAATTCACCAATTGTTGATTGGGAATCACAAAGGTAAGCTCAATATCCCCTTTTTAAACATGGTCATAAATAAAATGATATCTAATCTCAATAAGTTTTGTTCGAGAATATTTAATGGAATTTTTGGTTAAACAAATAGCACTTACATTGTCACATTTTATGGGAATGTGATCATAATGTAAGTTGCAATTTTTCATTTGTTATTTGATCCACAAAATCTGAGCACAACAACTACTGGCCGCTACATATTTTGCCTCAGCAGTGGATACAGCAACGTAGTTTTGCTTCTTACTATGCCAAAAAATGAGAGATTGTCCTAAAAATTAGAGTGTACCACTAGTGCTCTTGCGATCAATTTTAAAACCTCCAAAATCGGCGTCGGAATATCCTACTAAGTTAAAGTCTACTCTACGAGGATAAAAAAGTCCCAAATCATGAGTGCTAATAAGATATATAAAAATACGTTTAACGGCAACTAAGTGTGATTCCTTAAGACATGATTGAAATCTAACACATAGGCAAACGTTAAACATAATATTTGGCCTACTTGTCATGAGATAGAGTACAGAGCCAATCATACCTCGATATATCTTTTCATTGATGTTCTCACCATGCTCATCTTTGTTATGCTTTTTTTATGTACATTGGTGTGCTCATAGTTTTTTATCCTTCCACGCCAAATTTAATAATTAGCTCTTTAGTGTATTTGGCTTGGTTTATAATGATCTTTTCTTTGGTTTGCTTAATTTGTAGCCCAAGGAATAAGTTTGTGTAAGGTCCTGAGATCTTTTTGCATCTTAATTAATGATTTTGGAATATTTGTTTAATTTATTTTATGTGATTCGAAACTTTTAGTAGCAGGACTTGGACCCGGAGCTTTTATTTGATATGCACGCATACATGAGTGGTGAGACTTTATATAGGAACCCATTTGGAAGCATATAATCAGATTTTTTAGAGGGGAGGAGGCCACACACCCCATTTGCTCATTCTCACACTCTCTCTACCATTTGCTCTTTCTTCTCTCTGCCATATCTCTTGAGATCTCTTGCTCTATTTTCAAATTCCTTCAAGATATGGCAGAACTACGTCGTGCTTGATGGGTATTGAAGGCTTGATCGTTGATTCGAAGCTCAAAGGAGACGATACAAAGCTCAAGAGGACTTAGAAGCTAGGGTTTTGCTTTGTTTGTAGTGGGATCCTTGACCCGCATAGATTGGAACCAGACAAAATGAGAGAGAAGTAAGGTGCACAATATGGGAACATAACAGGTAGCGTGTAGGGAAAGATCTGAAATTCTCCGCTCTCTCCCTACGAGAAGACAACGGTCATCAATCTAAAATTCAAGCAGGACAAAGGGAGTTCATTCATAGTACCTATTATCTTCAAACTATGTTAGCTCGCCCCCCAACAAAAAAAGTTAGCCTTTGATTGAAAGAGAATAAGCACTATTCTGATGTCGGTTCTCTTCTTTTGAAGCTGAGGATGAGGATGACGCTGACGCGGCTGAATGAGACTCTCCCTTTTCTTGGGGCAAATCACTATCCTTATTACACTTTTTTTTTTATTTCGTCAAATTCGTTGATCCGAAACTTGAGGTAGGGGTTTCACTCATATTATGCATATATGATATGTTTTGATGCTTTAATCGTGGTATTTGGTGATAATTTTGAGTTTTGAGAAGTTTTGGTACGATCTGCGTTTTCTGAAAATTTTCTAAAATCAACTAGACCGCTCGAGCGACCTATATAATTTTTGGACATCGCTCAAGCAGTTGTTACGCGCTATTTTGAACCCTTTCGAAAGTTTTGGAAATTCTAGACCGCTCGAGCGGCCTCCATCTCTCTTGAGCGACATTGCTTAATTTTGTAAATTTTGGTAAGTTTTGCTTTGGACTCTAAGTTATTGTATTTATGGTTTTGGGCCTGTAAGGGCTCAGAAAATTTTAAGTTTTAATTTATTTTATTGCGGGATAATCATATAATTTATTATTTCATATTTGGAATTTTAGTTACGGGACCAGAGCCTGGAGACTTTTATTTTTATCTTGCGCACGTCACAATACGTAGTGCTTTACGTGGGAACCCTTGAGAGCTTTAATAATCAGATTTTTGGGGTTTAGACCACCCATATTTTCCATCTCACCATCTCTTCTCCTTCTCTCTCTACCCAGCTCCACCTTCTTTCTACTACCACCATCAATCCACCCTGCCATTTTTAAATTCCTTTGAGATGTGGGAAGCTTACAATTTGTTTGACGTGGAATCAAAGACGGGTCGTGATTTGGAGCTCTGGAGCTTAAGAATCGAAGCTTGGAAGTTAGGGCTTCTACAATTTCATCAAATCTTTGGATTTCAAACTTGAGGTAGGGATTTCTAAACTTTGGTATGTGTTTATGATGTATTTTGACACATGTTTCATATTTAATTCGAGTTTAGAGATTGATATTGTTGTGTGGATGAATTTGGAGAAAACTGTCGAGTTTTGCGCATCAGAAAATCGCCCGAGCGTCTGGACGGAAAAATCAGTAGCAAATTGTGGGTTCCGAACAGAAGGGCATCCGGACAAAAAATGTGGGCGTCCGGACAGACCAGACAATTTTACTTCAATTTTGATTGTTGTTCTATTTTGCTCCGTGGTTCACCTTTTTATCCTATTTTTTTCATACTATGGATGTTTTATACTATTTTTACTCATCTATGTTATTATGGGACGTTTAACTTGAACGGGCTTAGAACTAGTGGTCGAGTGTCTACGAATCTCGTAGGGCTCCATGATGTTGAAATTATATCCTTACGCTTTTATTCGAACCTTTGTTTTTCTTTTACTATAAGATTGAGATCTTGCCTATAGAATTGGATATGTGACATTGTTGTCCATTGCTTGATAAGTATTAGTTGAAAAATGTCCGACGGGAGACGTGCTAGTTAAGTGATGTCTAGCTTTCATTTGGAAATGTGCTAGTATACTTGAGTTTTAACATAAGCATTGCTGGTGAAATCAACGTAGCATGCTATTCTAAATGTTATGATCGTATATTTACGGATTGGTGTTGTTGACTTACGCGTGTTATTAGGAGTTAATCATGTAGCATGCCATATCACCTCATATTCATATAACATTGGTATAGATATCTCTACTGGGCATTGTGGCTCACCCTTTTATTCTTTTAGGTACTACTCCGGAGGCATGATATAGATTTGCATGGATGCATTGTGATGCATGTTTCGAAGAAATGTCATTATAGGAGTTATATGTCATCTTTAGATCTAACTTTTTGTAAGATGTAAAGTAACTCCTCTTTTATTAGAACTATATACTCGAACCTAAATTGTTTGTAATATTTGAATATGTTACATTTGGTTAATCTGGCCGGGGGGCCCCTTTTGATTGTAATACTTTGAAACATGTGATCTAAATTAAGATATGGCAAATGTTAGTTTGGAGCATATTATGGATAAAGTGTGAGATTTTATTTAAAAATGTGAATATTTATCTTACTTGAAATCGAGGGCGTGACACAAACTTTATGAAAGCGGTCACACGCAACTCAAGAACATAGCTCGACCCAAGGCACAACTTTGCTCAAGATACAACACGACTCATGACTCAACTCGACTCAAGATGCAATATCCTCAAATACCCAAGTAGTTCAATAATCAAAGAGTAAAAAGTCAGTCATTACAAATGAAGATCAAGTATGCACATAAACATAAATGTAACGTTCAAGGTTATGTGATACAATAATGGTTCGGAACAAGGTTCGATAATCAAAGATCAACATGATACAAGGTATTGAATTCTAATGATAGGATTAATGGTCACGAAGAGTTTAAACATGATTTAATCCGTCATTTATATATAGTCTATGAATAATCATGAAATGATTTTCATGTCCAAGATAATCAACAGCCATCAGTGTAAGACAGATTACTTATGTAATGGTAAAAGTAACAGTTCTGCCGATAGAAGTTGATAATCACTAAATCAGACAGTAGTAATTTGTATTGGTAGAGGTTTAAAAATTAATAGAACAATAGGACTTTGTACTGGTAGAGGAGTAAGGTTCTATTAGTAGATGCATATTTTAAAATGAGACAATAGTGTTTTTTACTAGTAAAGACTAAGTTTTTACCTGCAGAGGCTGTATTTTCATTGAAACAAAAGAACTGTTCCGAAAATCCTAATTTTTCTGCCATTGGGGCTTTGTGAAGCTCATGGGGAGGTATGTAAACATCATTTAAAGAATTAGGAAATCATGGTTTATCTTAATTCAAAGGTTGGAAGGTGGATTGAGTTTCAATGAACTCCAAGTGGATCGGTTGTCGACTTCTCTAATTCGTTCCAAAATCTCTAACTACCTATGATGGTTGTATCTTTCCTTCGATTGTGATGATTTGACATGGTTGGATCTTTCAAGAAAACAAGTTGTTAAATGTTGGAGTTCTTATTCTCATGTTGGCATAGCTATTTTTATTATTGTTTAGAAGGAGTTGAGTTTTACTTGGTAAAGTTGTTTATGTAAGAATGTTGTAAGCACTTATGTTAAGTTTTTGATTAGGTCGTGTATGGACCAGGGGCAGGTTACTTTTGTAATAGATAAAAGTTGAATGAAATGAGTAAGTTTCACATCCTTGGGGTTATTTGATCTATTATATCTCATGCTTCCACAAGATTGCTTGGCTTCAATGGTAGCGTGAATTTATACAGATTGAAAGAAAATCGTATTTTATGATGCATGATATGAGTTTTAGGCAAGTGTTAAATCCAATTCAACTCTCTCTCTTTCTCTCTCACGCACACACACATTTTTACCCAAATGTTTTTATCGTCTCTTTCGTTTGTTATATTTTTTTATCTCTCCTTTTTCTTCGTCTCTCTTATCTCTTCTCCATTTTCTTGTCTTTGATTTTGCTTCATGTTTTATTGCCTTCTCATTGAAGATTGTTTGGCTTCAATGATAGTATAGATTTGACCACTATAGTGAAAGAAAATTGTATTTCATAGTTATGACTTGGTTTTTGGGTAGGTGTTGAATATGTACTGATAATTGGTGATCAACTTGGTTTTTGGGTGGGTGTTGAATATGTACTGATAATATAAAAATGATTTTTTGATGAAATATTTAATTGATTAAATACTTATTTTTGTGGGAATTGTCTAGAAAATAAGAAATATAAAAATTTTAAAATAAAAAGTACGTCCGCAAACTGGCCTATTAGCCCGCTTGAACCTAGTTCACATGCAGGGCCTAAACTTGTATTTTCTTTAAAGAAACTTGGCCTGCCCGGCCCGCCAACTCAAGCCCGTGGAGGGACTTGGGTAGTGATTTCACGGGTCAACCCGACTTAATGATGATCCTTATTATCATCTCTTACGAATTTGTCTAATTATTTTTATTCTTCTATATTTAAGATTCTAAAAAATTTATAATTTTCAAATGATTCTTTGCTAAATCTTCCATAGTTACTTTTTCTTAATAATTTTATTGTTTGTATGATAAATTGATCATTTTCTCAGTAAATTTTTCAATTTTGACAAAATTATTATTTTTGTTAGCTTTAATTTTTCTGAAAAACTTCAACATTGGGGTTCCATAAAACTAACATTACCAAGTTCATC
>JABCMJ010005459.1:0-22026 GCA_014822125.1 Arbutus unedo | reverse complement strand
GTGGACATGAGCTAATGGTTTTGATGACTTGATAGTAACTGTATTGTGATAAGTACTGGATTGGCATTGTTAATGCTTGAGTTGACTCGATGTGCTTATTTTGTCTTGTGGACTGTTCAGTAGTATTACCAATATGCTTCGGGTATTGTTGAATTGAGTTGAATTGTGTTTTATGTGAGATTCTAATTTCGTGGACGAAATTCTTTTAAGGAGGATAGAATGTGAGAACCTGAAAATATTTTTTTTATTAAATTGTCCGAAATTATATTTAACAAGTGGTTTTATGCACTTTATGTATATAAAATGATTTGGGATTTATGTGTGATGTATGTGAGATAAGGGCTTTGTGGTGACAAATAATATAGTGGGGGGTGTAAGTGTATTGAGCCTTTAAAAGCCCACATCACATTTTTTTGGGGAAGAAAACTCAAATTTTTCTCTCTGTTCTTCTCTCTTTCCCGTTGGTAACTCCATGGGAGTGTGGATGTGTTAGCTCCTCCAAACTCATCTCTCAAATCTTGCTAAAAACTTCAAAATCCCTCAAGATCTTTCATATTTCCACGGGAGAGGTGCTAGTTATGTGACGCCTAGCCTCCGACGGGAGATGTGCTAGTCCTAGCCACTATTGGTTGATGTGCTAGTTGGTATATGACAATTGAATCGATAAGAGAAATATGAGTTGATTCGTCAAGTTGACTTGTTATTTTATATCCTAGATTTTGTGATCGTAACTCAAAGACTTGTGGATTAATTGTCATAAGCGTGTTATTGTGAATTGTACATGAACCATGTCAAATCTTCACATATCCATATAATATTGGTGTAGACATCTCTACTGGGCTTCGTAGCTCACTCTTTTATTCTTTCAGGTACTAGTTCGGAGACATGATTTGGACTTGCATTGATGCATAGCGATGCATGTTTTGAAAGAATGGCATGATAGGTTTTATATATAATTTCAAATCTTATGTAACCTTTAACATGTAATTTTGGTTATCGGGTCAGATGTGCCCCTTTTTGGGTTGTAATACTTGAAATTTTATGAACCTATTTAGATTCCCAAAAATGATATTTAGGAGTATTTTTTTTTGGAATTAACAGGTTTTATTTAAAATGTGAATATTTTTATTACTTAAAATCGAGGGAGTGACAAATTGAGTAACTGTCGGGATAAAGGATTGCAGATAAAAAAATAAATTTGAGCAAATATGTGTCCTATCTAAAAACTGAGAAACATGAATAGCCGTTGTGCTATCCATGTCTCTTGGTCTTTGGTTCCGATAATCCTAAATTAAATTATGTTGTTCAAATTGGCAGTTTACGTTAGTTGTGCATGTCATGCTTTCTCGAAAGACTATTAGAACGGTATTGACACTTTGCACCAAATTAACTTTGAAATTTTCGGACCGCTAGTAACATAGGTAGCCAATGAGAAGGGAATGAAAATGCAATAATAGCTGTCTTGGTTCAAGCCAAGACGACATATTACAATTTCAAGAAAGGTTAATATGGTAATTTATTAATAAGATAGAATCAGGTTATTCTAAACTTAAAAGTTCCTACTCTAGGAATTTAAGGTACCTAGCACCTCGGGAATAGAAACATGATGTGTAGATGCCAATTTGCGTACCACGTTTCAGTCAAAGTTTAACATATGCTCGGTTCAACATTTTTGTCACCGAGAGTTGAATTACATAAGCCGAGGCCCTACCCTCTCACCTTGTTTCACCTTTTATCTAGTCTACACATTCAATCACAAGATGTTTATCCACTTTGGCCAAGGATAATGAAATGAAATTAATATGTAAGAATTAAGTACCGAAAGGGCAATGTTGGTGTCTAAAACCTTCCTAACTCGTAACAGTAAATTTCTGGACTCATCTCTTTTTTCGTAGACCAGATTTCTAAAAGGAGTCATTTTATAAACAAAATCGTATTTTTGGGTCAAAATTAAATTATTTTTCTAAAGACATCTTATTCGGACATGGGCTTTAAAGGGTGACTTGACACACCTAGATTTCATGTCAAGTGGTGACTCTGAGTTTTAAAAAAGTTCCAGTTGTTAAACAATTTTTATTTTTCATCGCATTACAAGTCAAGAGATTATTCAGTCCCATTCAACAATTCATTTTTTGCGAGGAGGAACCAGGAAATTTTCGGGCATGACACCAACCATCAACTTGCTCAGCAAAGCCAAATAGTCCCGCACTGACCTGGCCTCCAAATCATTCTGATGTTCTTTTATCACTCTCATCAACAATGAGGGTTGGAATGCTATGCTAAACAAGGTAGCCTTATTCACATCCGTACTTAGCTATAAACTTTTCTCACCAATCTCTCCAATCATCTTCCATTCCCACATAGGCACGCTAACCAAGTTATGTGTGACTTCTTGCTTAAGGCATCTGCCACTACATTTGCCTTACCCGAATGGTACTGTAATTCGAGATCATAATCTTCCAGATACTCCATGAACCTCCATTGTCTCATATTCAGATCATTCAGAGGGAAGGTGTACCTAAGGCTCTTGTGATTTGAGAAGACCTCAAACTGTTCACCATACAAATAATGTCTCCAACTCTTGCATAAAATGATCACCGCTACAAATTCCAGATCGTGCATCAATACACATCCCAGCCCATCCTTAGAAGCATCAAAATACACCGAATACCCTTGTCCTCACTCAAAAAACACCAAAACTTGGGGCAGATGTCAATCTCTACTTTAGATCTTGGAATAAATGCTCGCACGCATCATCCTAGACATATCTAATTCCCTTTTCAGTAAGTCATGTCATTGGAACAACCAACCACGCAAAATCCCTAACAAAACACCAATAATAGCTAGGTAAGCCCACAAAACTCTGAATTTCAAAGATATTCTTGGGTTGCTTCCAAGTCAATACTGCCTCAATCTTTGATCAATCCACTGCCACTCCATCTCTTGATACTTCATGTCCCAAAAATTTAACCTTAGAAAGCCAGAAGTCACACTTTGAGTATTTGGCGTAGAAGAAATTCTCCCTCAAAATCTATGATACAATTCTTAAGTGTTCCTTGTACTCCTCTTCTATTGGTGAATAAACCAATATATCATCTATGAACACCACAACAATTGATTTAAAAATTCGTGAAAGACCCCGTTCATCAAACCCATGAGAATGGCGGGCACGTTAGTCAAACCAAATAACATCACCACAAACTTGTAATGATTGTATCGTATCTAAAACACAATCTTGACAATATCTTCTTCCCTGACTCTCAACTGATGGTATCTCAAACTCAAATCAATCTTCAAAAATATCTGGGAACCTCTGAACTGATTAAACAAATCGCCGTTCCTTGGCAATGGTATTCGTTCTTGACTGTCACACTATTCAGCCGTCGGTAATCAATACCCAACCTCAAGGACCCATCCTTCTTCTGTGCAAATAGGGTTGGTGTATCCCACGGTGAAGTATTGGGTCAGATGAATCCCTTGTCTAAAAATTCTTGGAGCTTCACTTTCAATTCCTTCAAGTTTGTTGAATAAAATCAGTATGAAACTACTCATATCCAACACTATGAGATCAAAGACATGACTACGACTGGTGATCACAATCTCGCTACCACTGATAGGTGTCTCAACAATAGAAATTGAATCTAATAGATTGACCTCAAGACCCAAGGTAGAAGTAAAACTAGTACCTATAAAAGAATGCGATGCACATATTTTGAGCAAGACACTAGCCCAGGTGTGAAACAAAAGAAAGGTACCTCAAACCACAGAAGCTCCCATTGTTGCTGCCTCTGGTGCTATGGTATAAGTACACCCCTTATTCACTTGTCCCTAATGCACTAACTGACCTAAAGAGGCAGGTTAGGCTGTCCACGTATGTTGTACCAGTACAAAACTCGATTGGACTAAATTTGACTATGTTGGGCAATTCTGTACTGAGCCCCAATACCTCCACCCCTTGATTCTGTGGGGAAAAAATGTTGAAATTACCCTCCTGGTTACACCTGAAGCATCTATTCGGTCGCCTAACAAACCCCACTGTCTGCGATGATTGTGTCCATTGCGGACAAGCTGTCTTATTGTGACTCAACTGGCCACACTTGTAACATAAAAACTCACCTGATGTAGTTTTTTCAATGGAGACATCTACTGATGCAGAAGTAGCCTACCTATGGTAACCCTGAGAGTTAAACCCTCTAGGGAATTTCTTATTCAGGCCTCTACATTAGATTATTGTTATCTTACTCATATTCTCATTCTTCTCTATTAGATGAACCTCTGCAATCATTGCCCTATCAACAAGATCCCCATACTCCTAAATCTTTAACTGAATAGCCCTCTCTCTTATTTTGGCTTCAGGCCCTTCTCGAACTTTTTGCACTTGAGATCCTCATCTTTTGCAATTTTAGTAGCAAAGCGAAACATGTAGTAAATCTATTTTGGTACTCAACTACCATCATGTTTTCATGCTTCAGATCATAGAGCTTCTATCGAAGTGAGTCCTTCATTACCTCAAAAAAATAACAATAAAGGAATAAGTCCCTAAAAGCCTCCAAGGTCAGCTCTGATCTCTCATACGTAGAATTAATTATTTTCCACCACTGTTAAGCCTCATCTGTAAGTTGATAAACTGTTAGCGTGACCCTGAAGTCATCCTCAATAATATGAAAGGTGTCTAGCGTCTTCTCCATCTCCTCTATCCAATTATTTGCCATAAATGGGTCAGCCCGACCTTTGAACTCGGGAGGCTTCATACGGCCTCTCATGGAAATCATGGCCCTATGCTTACTATTGTATGGCCTTAGCCATTGCCCTTACCACATCCTCTCTAATAGCAGGTCCTGGTGCCCCTGTAACAGAGGAACCCCTCCCATGGCTCTAGGCAACGACTTCTCTCTATAACAAAAGAAGACAACATCTCAACAATACTATACAACACTTAAACATATATACATGTAAGCACAGAAGCACAAACTAAATAGTACCCATAAGAACATCAACCCAATATTCCAATTAACTTTCTCGGACCTCCAATTGGAAGACACGGTGATCAGTCATTTCTTCTTAGTAGATTTCACGAGTAGTTGCATGGACATCTGAAGACATGGTATGACACACTCGGGGTATACTCCACATAAACACATAGACCTCTAGGACCCTAATCCACGATTCCAGGTATTCGAACCATACTTTGATACCAAGTTGTTAATCAAATACACGAAAGCCAAACCACGCATTAATATAAATCTCCAATAAATAAATCTCTGCCAAAATATTAAAAATTTCTAAAACAACGTACGCTACGGGCCCACAATTGCTCTAAAATATAAGGTTTAACAAAACTTCTAACAACTGAATGTAAAAAAATCCTATCTACTGAACACCAAATAAAATCCTTCTAGGAACTTAATTCTCTGGCTCAGTCTTTTCACGTGCAAAAAATTTATTTAGAACACATAAGCCAAAGCTCGAGTAGAAAAACACATAGCATCCATGATAACATATCCATAAGAGGCATACAAACGATGTCATGCTATATGTGTCATTCAAAATTTAAACTGTCACCGATGCACTTGTGCAACTATGTTGAGTCCTAGGTTCTGTCCTAGACTCCGACCTACATTGAGAGCTACATCAAATCCCAAATACACCGAATAGGGATAACACAATAACAATGCAAGACCATATGAACATGTAACTCACTGATCCATACCCGAACAATATGCACAAAAGGACCAAAAAATAAAAAACGAGCAAGTTTTACAAAAAATTTTTTTTTTTGACTTCAACAAGGTAGCTCAAGCAGACTAGAGGTCACTCGAGTGCCAAAAGAAAGGCTACCACCCAAAATTGAACCCCAGAAAAATAAGTAGCTCACTCGAGTGACCTAGGCATTTTTCTGTTTCAGTTTTTCACATCTGAACTTGAACAAGCCATCGTTTTTTTGTTTTAACAGTTGAAACTAATCCAAAACACATCAGATCATGCATAAACTAATCCCATACATAAATGCGCATATACATACGATCAAATCGTGCCTTAAACAACATTAAAATAGATAAACCATGTGCAACCTTACCTCCGATATGAAAAACTATAGAAAATCTCCAATATTTGTGTAACTCTTTGACTCTCCCCTATATCTGGCTGATCTTAGGCTCTACTCAAAGCCCTTGACACCAGGATCAGCTCTCCAGTTGGGCGTTTCATGTGTTTGTCACGTCTACACATCCGTTTATCCTCCTCAATTGATAGAATGAAACTAGGGTTTTGACGAAATAAAACGAACATCCGAAATTTTCTAATAAAATTGATTGTTTTTGCTTTTGAAAATCTTACATACTTACTAAATTAGTAATTACTCAAAAATTCTATCGTTCTGACATATACTCATTAAGCCCAAACTTTGCAAATTATCTTGAATAGCCACAATCACATAATTAAACCGGAAAACTATAGAAATTGCAAAGAATCAAATAAAATAGTAAAGTCTCGGGTCGTAGGTGTTAGGGATCAATTCCTGAGACCCAGAGATGAACGCGTACAGTTTATACAACAAAAAATTATGAAACCCTACTAGGCAGAATTAGGGTTCATACCTTCGATATCTGTCTGGTTTGATCTCGATTATCTTTGCAGTTTGATCTTGATCAAACTTTGAGCAGGGCTAGAATGATCTTGCTCGACTAACCTTGAGAT
The DNA here is from genome assembly GCA_014822125.1 of Arbutus unedo. Taxonomy (NCBI): domain Eukaryota; kingdom Viridiplantae; phylum Streptophyta; class Magnoliopsida; order Ericales; family Ericaceae; genus Arbutus; species Arbutus unedo. The sequence continues at coordinate 15,330 of JABCMJ010005459.1, read as the reverse complement.
CTTTTACCGTAATCCTATTGCACCTTGATCACATACTGAGGGTGGGCTTAAAAACGTGATCTTTTTGCCTTCACAGAACTTCTCTCAATGTTTCGAATATCAAGTTGTATCTGACCTAGAAGGCATGACGGTGTATATATAGGCAACGATAGGGACCCTTAGGAGAAGTATGAGTTGGGCTTCCTATATAATTCAGGATTCTTAGTCCAGCCCAGATTAATTCTCGTATTGTATAAATTATAATTCATACCACTACAGAATTATAATTGCATTCCCTTCCCATATCTCAAAATTATATTTCGAGCTCCAAGTTATTAAATGCTTACTTATCTCCCCATATTAAGATTATAGATACCGTTGATTAAAATAAATTACTGAAAATTTATTTAATCAACATTTATAAAATTCATTGAGACCTTCTACTTAACTTATTCGTTATGTCGGATACTAATATCCACATGCAGGATTTGACATAATCAAAACTTATAAGTTTCCTCAAGAGGATATCATCAATCCCTATAAAGGGACGTTGATTCCATTAATAATTAATAGTTGTCATACACTTAATATTGTGACCCAACTGATCGTGGCTATTGGCCCATAAGGCTCACTCTATAATGACTCAAAATCAACAACATTAAATATACACATCGATTAATTTTCTTTGGATTAAGAGTACAAACATACATAATAACCACGAGGCCTAAATTGTATTATATTGTCAATATAAATATACACACAGTGTACTAACACAATGAATTAAAACTATACCATTTTTTGTAGTCAAGATAGACCTATTGAAACACTGTGTTATAGTCATACTGGTGGTGTGTCCAATTCCAACTAAGACTGTGAACCAAGGACTTATATTCTACAAGAACCAATAATCTGATCCTCTGTGTGTAAGTCAAACTCTATACACTAGATTATCTACTATGTAGAATAAGAGACACTCATGCACAATATGATATGATAGAATGTAAACATTGTCCATAAAGATTCTCATCAAGAAAGGAAATAATTGTTTAATAAATTCAAACAAAAATTAATTGATTACATAAAGTCATGGCTTTTAGTATAAAATCCTAACAATCTCCCACTTAGACTCAAAGCCATGATGCCATACATCTCACTTCCATTCCCTCCACATGACTATCAAAAGTTTTTGCTAGTAGACTTTTTGTGAAAGGGTCTGCCAGGTTGTTCGCTGCAATCTTGGTCACCGTTACATCACCTCTCTAAACAAATTCTCGTATAAGATGAAACTTACGCTCAATTCGCTTTCCCTTCTTATGAGTCCTTGGTTCCTTTGAGTTAGTGACTGCACCACTATTATCATAATAAAGTCTAATAGCTGATTGCACTGAAGGGACCACATCTAGATCCATTAAGAAGTTTCTGAGCCAAACGGCCTCCTTGGCTGCCTCAGAGGCTGCCACATATTCAGCCTCCATGGTGGAATCAGCAATACATGATTGCTTGATACTCCTCCAACTTATAGCTCCACCTCCGAGGGTAAACACATATCCTGAGGTAGACTTTCTAGAATCCTTATCTGACATAAAGTTTGAATCTGTATACCCATAAGGCATTAGACTATCTAATTGGTAAACCAACATAAAATTTCTAGTCCTTCTCAGGAACTTCAAAATATGTTTTACCGCAGTCTAATGTTCTTGTCCAGGATTAGACTGAAATCTGCTAACCATGCCTACAGCAAAGCAGATATCAGGTCTAGTACACAACATAGCATACATGAGGCTTCCTACCGTAGAAGCATAAGGAACTGCTCTTATTTTATCTTCCTCTTCTAGTGTTTTAGGACACTGATCTTTGGATAGATAGATTCCATGTCTGAAAGGGAGGAACCCTTTCTTGGAATCATGCATGCTAAAACAAGTAAGAATCGTATCGATATAAGTAGCTTGAGATAATCCCAACATCCTTTATTTGTGATCTCGAATAATCTTGATCCCAAGGATGTGACCAGCTTCTCCCAAGTCCTTCATCTTGAATTGGTTGGACAACCACACCTTCACTAAAGATAACACTCCCACATCGTTTTTTATGAGCAAGATATCATCTACATATAGTACCAAGAACACCACTACTTTTTCGTTGCATCTCTTGTACACACACGACTCATCCGGACTTTGATCAAAACTAAAAGACTTGATTGCCTAATCAAAATGAATGTTCCAAGACCTTGATGCTTGCTTGAGTCCATAAATGAAGTTCAATTAAGCTTGCAAACCACGTGCTTTGGCCCTTTGCTATGAATCCAACTAGTTGCACCACGTAGATGCATTCATCCAGATTGTCATTAAAGAACATAGTTTTGACATCCATTTGCCAAATTTCGTAATCGATATGTGCTGCAATGGATAAGAGAATCTGAATGGATTTCAGCATGGCTACCGGCAAAAAAGTTTCTTCACAGTCGATCCCTTCTTTCTGAGTAAAACCTTTCGCTATAAGCCTAGCTTTAAAGGTTTCCACCTTCCTATCCACTCTTCTTTTTTTCTTGCAGATCCACTTGCATCCAACGGATTTTATCCCTTCGGGTGGTTCTTTAAGATTCTAGACTTGATTAGAGTACATAGACTCCATTTATGAATCCATACCCTTTCGCGAAAGTTTCACATTTGTGTCTTGCATTGCTTCATTGTAGTTACAGGGTTTCTAGACTTGATTAGAGTACATAGACTCCATTTATGAATCCATACCCTTTCGCGAAAGTTTCACATTTGTGTCTTGCATTGCTTCATTGTAGTTACAGGGTTTGGCATCCAATTCCTTAGGGATTCTATCAAATGATTCTCCTAAGAACATGTACCAATTGGGTTGAATAATAACCCTCCCACTACTACGAGGCACCATTGTGTCAATTGTTGCTTCTTGTGGTGTTTCCTCTTGCACTAATAGTGCTAAAGAAATTTGCGTTGGTCTCTCTCCTCTCAATTCCTCTAGAACAATCTTACTTCTGGGCTTGTGATCCATAACATAGTCCTCCTCTAAGTATCGGGCATTGGTGCTAACAATGACCTTCTGATCCTTAGGACTATAAAATAAACCACCCTTCGTTCCTCTAGGGTACCCTACAAAGAAACAAACTTCTATCCTTGATTCCAACTTATCCGTGTTCCCTTTCAGCACATGTGCTGGACTACCCAAAATCCGAGCATGCTGTAGGCTAGATTTGTGCTCAGTCCACAGTTCTGTGGGAGTATAAGGTACTAACTTAGATGGTACCAAGTTAAGAATATATGCCGCTATTTCTAATGCATGTCCCCAAAACAAAATTGGTAAATTTGAATTACTCATGATAGATCTTACGATGTCCATAAGAGTCCTATTCATTCTTTCTGGTACACCATTTTGCTCTGGCATACCAGGTGCAGACAATTGAGATGTAATCCCCTCATGAGATAAGTAGTCCCTAAACTCTCCCAAGAGGTATTCGCCACCATGATCAGATCGTAGTGTCTTGATACGTTTTCCAAGATGCTTCTCCATTTCCGCCTTGTACTCTTTAAATTTGTTAAAGGCTTTGGACTTACAACGCATCAAATAAATATACTCATACCTTGAATAATCATCAATAAAGCTGATGAAATATTCAAAGCCACCTCTTGCTTGGATGTTCATAGGTCCACACAAATCAGAATGAACCAATTCCAAAGGCTCTTTGGCTCTATACCTTTTGGCCGAGAAGGGCCTTTTTGCCATTTTACCTTCTAAACAAGATTCACAGACTAGAAGTTTCTTTACTTCCAATGAACCCAATGGTCCATTTTGAACCAGTTTGAAAATCCTTTCAGATTAATATGACGTAGGTATAAGTGCCAAAGATACGTTTGGTTCAATTCAGAAGGTGTCTTTCTCTTACATGATATACTATTTGTATTATTCAATTCACTGAGTTATTCTGCTATTCTCTTATAACTCTCATATCCACATCTATACTAAGTTGTAAGCTCTGCTCACCAATCTTTCCAATTATTTTTCATTCCCGCATAGCCACGGTAACCAAGCTATGGGTGACTTCCTGCTCAAGGCATCTGCCACCCCATTTGCCTTACCAAGATGATACTACAATTTGAAGTCATAATCTTCCATATACTCTACCCACCTCTGTTGTCTTATATTCAGATCCTTCTGAGTGAAGATGTGCTTAAGGCTCTTGTGATCCAGAAAGACCTTGAACCATTCGCCGTACACATAGTGTCACCAACACTTGCATGCAATGATCGCCGCTACCAATTCCAAATCGTGCATGGAATAATTTTGCTCATGGTTCTTCAGCTAACGAGATCCATACGCAAAAAATCTCCCATCCTACATTAATATCCATCCCAGTCCATCCTTAGAAGCATCACAATGTACTGAATACCCTTGTTCTCGCTCAGGAATCACCAAAACTAGGGCAGATGTCAATCTTAGCTTCAGCACTTGGAATGAACACTCACACACATCATCCCAAACAAATTTGATCCCCTTTTGAGTAAGTCATGTCGTTGGAGCAACCAACCACACAAAATCCCTAAAAATGCCGATAAAAGCCAGTTAAGCTCAGAAAGCTCCGATATAAAAAATACTCTTGGGTTGGTCCGAAGTCAACACTGCCACTCCATCTCCTAGCACTTCATGTCCCAAAAATTCAACCTTATAAATCCATAAGTCACACTTTGAGTGGCGTAGAGGGAATTATTCATCAAAATCTGTAATACAATTCTCAAGTGTTCCTTGTCCTCCTCTTCTATTGGTGAATAAACCAATATGTCATCAATGAACACCACAACAAGCCAATGCAAAAATTCGTGAAAGACCTTGTTCATCAAACCCATGAAAGCGGCGGGCACATTTGTCAAACCAAATGGCATCACTACAAACTCGTAATGATCGTATCACATCCCAAATGCAGTCTTGGTAATTTCTTCTTCCCTGACTCTCAACTGATGGTTTTCCGGCCTTAAATCAATCTTCGAAAATACCCAGGAACCTCTGAGCTAATCAAACAAATTATTGATCCCTAGCAATGGGTATTTGATCTTAACTGTCAAGTTATTCAGCTGTCAATAGTTAATACACAACCTCGCAGACGGTGCACCCGTCCTTCTTCTATGCAAACAGGGTTAGTGTGCCCCACGATGAAGTATTGGGTCAGATGAATCCCACTATCAAGCTAGTTGAAAACTTCCCTCAATAGATTCGTTTTAAAACTGGAAAATTTTGGAAAAAGGTTTAACAGGTTGAAACACCTCTTCAACCGGTTCATCTCAATTCTGGAAAATATTTAACTTCAGTGTCAAATGGTAGACACAACCCTCAACTAGTTGATTTAGCCACTGGAATGTTATGGAAAATCACTTTCAACCTGTTCAACAAACTTTCAACTAGTTAATTTTGATTCTGGAATTTTTCTTTAAAACATGCTCGACCGGTTGACACTATACTTCAAGCAGTTGAACGATAGTGTCAATCGATCGAGCAAAGATTTTCGTGAAATATGCAGAATATTATGACAAAACAAACACCACACATAATATTGATTTAACACCAAAAACATGATACAAAGTATAATAAATGCCCTTAAACCCAAGTTTAACAAGAATCTCACATCGAATACGACGATCCCACAAACCCTATCATGCTGTGATTCTTTCAATTCATTTGTGAATCCACCAACACCTATTTCGATCTAGGCTTCTGACACTTGGATTTGATGCTTCTCTATCTGTTCTTCAAGAATCAAAAACAGTTTAGCACTCACACTCATTCAAACACTCGCAAGGACTATAGGGGGTTCTCTGGGGTTTCCGTACGTTTGCTAATTTGTCAAAATAACCTGATGGATTTTTCAACCCTGATTATATAATAAATATTTAACAAATTACTCTTTAATCCCAAAGTTTCATTAAATCTCAATTTAAGTCTTAAATTTAGAAGAATTAAAATCTTCAATAATTCCAATTAACAAAATTATAAAATTATAAAACTGGGACAATCCTTACAAAATTGAAGCTCAGACAAGGAGAAGAATATGGAATTAAAACCCCTAAAGATGGCAACTTTGTTGTGAGCCAAGGAAGGAAAAAGAGGATGACAACTCATTGGCCTTAGTTAAGTATGCATCTCTCGAAGTTCAATAAAGGATCTAAAAAGAGACCACTTAGGCAGATCTTGTTGTGAAATAAGACAATTTGAGTAGGAGTGATATCGAGAAAATGGTTGGGGAACTAGTTGACATGGGAACCAGTGAGATTTGTTCCTAAGATCCCTTGGACCAAGTATGGGTTTTGAATTATTGAAGAAGAATGTCTGAACAATCAAACAAAATATGAAGCCTTGAATAATGAGTTTACAAATTCTTCGAAGCCTAAATGTCACTTTGGTAGAAATCTTTGGAGATTCTTGTTTAGTGATTAATCAATTAAATAGAGAATTTCAATGTTACAATGCCTCACCCATCTCATACTGAGAGTATGCCAAGGAATTGTTAAAAAGAATTACATTAACTCTTGTACCTTTGTGCCAATGCAATAGGTCAAATGACTTCAAGGTACAAAGGTTTTGAGCAAGAGAGCGTGAACTTGAATCAATTGACTTACAAAAGTTCCATGTCAACATTTGAAAAAAGAAAAGACAATAAAGAAATCTTCAAAGTAGTTACAAACTAGTCTGAGGTCTAGAAGCAACCCATTATAGAGTACATGACCCAGCCTAGTGGTAAGGTTGACAAGGCCATTAGACTAAGATTGTTGAACTGCATATACAATGACGTTTTCTATTAAGGAGGGTTAGATTGACTACTCTTGAGGTGCTTAAGTAAAGTGGGATCTTTAAGGGTAGGGTCTGAAGTACATGTAGGATTATATGGAGATTGTCAATCCAGAATGAAAATGAGATGGTTACTTCAAAGATATGGATATTATTGGCCAACTATACTTAAAGATTGCATATATTATTCCAAGCGATGTTAGGCATGTCGAGAAAGTAGGCCAGTAGAACATTTTCATAGTACGGATCTCTAGTCAGTTGTCAAATCTTGGTCCTTTTAGGTACAAGCCATGTGTAGAGAGTCAAAAACGTTTTTCATTTTAATGTTAATGTTCAAAACTTTACTTGGCATTGATTTATGTATATTACATTATTTGGGGTTCTATGTGTATCGGAGTATTAGTCTAAGGACTTAGTGGTGTCATGTTTGTAATGTCAAAGGGGAAGTGTAATTTGGAGATTTAATAATATAAATAGAGAGTTTAATTTATTTTAATTCATTTTTTGGAGGAAGCACTTAGCTCTCTCAATTCCCTCTCATGTTGTATCTCTCTCTCTCTCTCTCTCTCTCTCTACACCTCCTACCTAGATTTCTTCCTCCTACCTCAAGTTCCTCATGGATCCTTCAAGTATCCTTTGTTTCCGAAAGATATCTTGAGCTTAGTTGCGTTTCTTGGCTTGGAGGAAGGAGTATTAGAAGATTTCACACCTTGGAAGCTAGGGTCTTCTTTTAAAGCTTTAATCTAACATTTTGGTTTTGAGGTAGAGATTTCTAGCTTATACTATGTGCTTATGACTTGCTTTACCTTCCATTTAATGCTTAGATCACAGTTTGTTGAGGTTGCGATTGGATTTGGAGTTCAGAAAAATTTGTCAAAATAGCGCAGTTTGTGCATAATTCATTTCTGTCTGAACAGAAGGGGGGTTGTTCGGACAGGTGGCCCCGGAGTTGAGGGAGAGCGGTGGTTTTGGGGCGTCCGGACGGGATAGCCTAGTGTCTGGACAGGACAGGGCATATCCGGATGAAAATGGATATTTTCTTCGATAGTTAGGATTCTCATCGACAAATGCATTTGAAACGGTTTTTACGTTATTATGTTCGTCTTGATAACCCTTTTTATTTTCGGTGCCATGGTTTGTCCTTCGAATTAGTAATGTGCGTGTGTTTATGGATTGGGGATATAGTGTGTGGAGAGTTCCACTTCCATATTGGTTGCATGTTTGTTTGTTTATTGTCCAGATTGAATGGAACTTAATTAGCATGATATGAACGTAGCATTGATATGAGGAACGTTGACACACGTTAGTGATTAATCGATGTAATGATAATGCTAGCCTCCATTGGAAGAAGTGCTAGCTAGGGACTATTGGGCTAGCTTCCTTCGAAAAACGTCCCAGGGAATGCTATGAAATGGCATGGCTAGCCTCCCTTGGGAGATGTTCTAGGACATGAGATAATTTGATTAGCCACCATAGTGTGATGAGCTAGTATTGTGATATGACTCTAGATGTGGTCACTTCGATGAACCTATGAACTTGTGGATGGATGAACGATTTTTGAATCATGATACGATGTTGTGAATTGTTATGTATCCATTTCTTGTTATTATTGTAACATATATATATATATATATATATATATATATATATATGTACGTATGTATGTCAATGAACCTATGAATTTTTATGTATCTAGGTCTTGTGCTATCTTTTGACGTTCATGGTGCATATCATTTTATATGCACATACGATTGGCATATATTTTTCTTACTGGGCCTGGTGGCTTAAACCTTCAATCTTTTAGGTACTACACCGGATCAATAGCATGGAGTGCGTGACATGCATGGATTATCATCTTCTGGAAAGCTAACCGAAGTAGTTATTTAGCATCTTTTTATACTTATTTTGGAAGATGTAATGTAACTTCTATTTCTTACTTCTTTGATTTGAAATGATGAAATCTTACAACTCTTTTGAAATTTTGATTGATGTATATTGAGGTGTAATTGCCCTCTTTGTCGTAATCTTATGGCACTCAAATTCCTTCTTGGCATCCTGTGAATGGAATATTTGGGTTTATTAGATATTTGTGAGGTTTGGAAATGTTATAGTATGATTCTATGTGTTGAAAATCGAGGGCATAACAACTTGGTATCAGAGCGTGAGTTAGAATGCCTTGAGACTGTGAGAAGACACTTAGTCTTATGGGTCTAGAATTTTTGCATTTTGACATGACTTGTGTGTTCTTATGTGCATAGCATCCATTAACATTGCATTGACGATAATGTAGAGTGGCATAGCATTATTAACCCATGTTGGGGATTGTTGTAGGAATTGGCCTTATAATGGTAGTTTTTTGACATGATATGTATTTATTTGACATTGTAGTACTATGCCTCCAAGACGTGGTGCAAGACTTGGTGGGCTCCAAAGCTGAGGTCATTATCGTGAGGTGCACCTAGATGATGTCGTGAGTCAACGAGTGGAGGTCCCGCTTGGGGATGCCAATAAGAGAGTTGAACAAAACGTTGAACTATTGGTTGTTTCGAGTGTCTTTGCAAGGGAATTTCTAGTGGCACTCGCTGAACCTAACCTCTTGAGTCAGGCAATGAGAGCTAACAACAATTGGGCTATTGACGTGATGAGAGAATTTTGTCATTTAAAACCACCACATTTTAGTGGCTAGGGTGGTGACTTCCTAGTAGCCAACCATTAGCTTGCTGAGGCTCGAAAACTTTTTAACGCTTTACTGATGACTTACGAGTTTGAATTGTAGCATGCCAACTTACAGGAGAGGCCAACAAGTGGTGGAAATCCATCTTAAAGGCAAGGAAAGATGCACGAAGGGATGCGAGGATGGCAAATCAAACAAATGAGCTAGATGTTGAAAATTTTACTTTGGCCGAGTTTGAAGTTCGTTTCAAAGGAAAATACTTTCTGAAGTCTTATCAGGAACAATTGAGAGAGCATTTTGAGAAGTTGGAACAAGACACTATGACAGTTTCAGAGTACACCTCCAAGTTCCGATCATTATCCCATTTTTCACCAGAGTTCGTGGCTTCGGAAGACAAAAAATGTCATCATTTTGAGAAGGGTCTTTACTTTTTAGTCAAAAGGCTTGTGGTAAGCTAGCAAAAGATGAGGTTTGCAAAGGTTGTTGAATTCATGAGGAGCATAGAGTTACCGAAATACGCACAGAGGAGTTTGCGAGTATGGGAACTGAGACAGGCTATGGTTAATTTGAGTTCTTCGTCAAGTAGTTCGGGGAGCCAAGGGCAAAAGAGACAGAGTGAACCATTTTAGGAATCTCATGGCCTGTCGAACCTTAGGCCACCAAATTCTTTCAATACTAGGAGCAATGCTTCGAGACCTCCGATGGTATGTTACCGATATAACCAACCTGGGCATGTTCATGCTCAATGTCAAGTACCTCTGAAAGTTTGTTATTCTTGTAGTAAGGAGGATCATATTTTGAGAAATTATCCTTAAGGACTGAGAGAGCGTAGTGAGGTGGGTTCAATGCAACAGTCGAGTTTTGAGCATGGTCATGAGTAACAACAATTCAAGGGCACACAAAGGTAGCATCAGCCTCACTTTTGTTACACAGCTACTGGTCAAGGTTCTCATGTGGAGAGAGGGCGAGTTTCTCGGCACCTACTCAAGGTTTTGGGTAGAGGGGTGGATTTGTTCAAAGTCAGCACACTTAGAGTAGGGTTTTCAATATCACATATGTTATTCAACCTTCCACTTCTCAGGCTCCGGAAGCATTGGTTGTGAGAGGTACATTTCTTTTATTCAACTCATTTTCTAGAGTTCTTTTTTATTATGGAGCATCACATTCATTCATTGCTACATTATTCGTACATGCTTTGTAATTGGAAACTGAACATCTAGACCCTCCACTTTTTGTTGAAACACCTCTTGGAGGGAGATCACTGTTTGATCGCATTTGTAGAGCTTGTGAGCTTGTTATCCTCGACCGCCATTTTATGTTTGACTTTATAGTTTTGGGTATGTTGGGATTTGATCTCATTTTGAGTATGGATTGGCTATCCACTTTTCATGCAACCATTGATTGTTTCAAGCACCGGACTCATATTTGTTCACCCAAAGGTGGTTTTTTTGAGTTCTTTGGGGTCGGGCACTGTTGGTGACTTACTTGTGTGGACCTCAGGAGAGAGAGAGTCTATTTGTGCTTTACTGGTTGTACGTGGAAAGTTGCCATTGGTAGTTTGTGATTTTTTGGATGTGTTCCCCAAAGAGTTACCCGATTTGTCTCTTGGGAGAGAAGTTGAGTTCATGATAGACTTACTTTTCGATACCGATCCTATCTCTATGTCTTCCTATCATTTTTCACTCGCCAAGTTGAGAGAGTTGAAGACTTAGTTCCAAGAATTGCAAGATTTATGATTTATTCATCCTAGTACATTATCATGTGGAGCACCGACCTTATTTGCTCAAAAGAAGGATGTATCACTATGCTTGTGCATTGATTATTGTAAGTTTAACCGTGTCACTGTTAAGAGCATGTATCCTATGTCTAGGATTGATGACCTATTTGACCAACTTCGGGATGTGACTCACTTTTCAAAGATTGACTTGAGGTTGGGTTATCACCAGTTGAGGGTCCAAAAGGAGGACATCCTAAAAATCACTTTTTGTATGCAATATGGACACTACAAGTTCGTGGTTATGCCTTTTGGATTGACAAATATGATGGCAACATTTATGAATCTTATGAATTGCATTTTCCGTATGTATCTTGATCAATTTGCCGTGATTTTTGTTGACGGCATTTTGATTTACTCACCTACGGAGAAGGGGCACCAATTTCATCGCACCATTGTCCTTGAGCATTGGAGGGAGCATCGTTTGTATGCCAATCTTAGTAAGCACGAGCTTGGTTGTTCAAAGTCAAGTTTTTGAGGCATGTTGTTTTGGAGGGTGGTGTGTCTGTTGATCTGGGGAAGGTAGAATCCATCATGAGTTAGTAACGACTGAAAAACGTTTTTGAGATCCATAGCTTTTGGGGTTTGGCTGGGTACTATTGTTGATTTGTTCTTGACTTTTCTCGTTTGGCAGCTTCGATGACACAATTGACATGTAAGGGGACATATTTTGTATAGGATGATGCTTGTGAGGTGGCCTTTGAAGAGTTAAATAGACATTTGACTAATGCACCGGTCTTGATTGTACCTAAACTAGGAGTTGGTTACTCCATCTACTGTGATCCTTCAAAGGAAGAGCTTGGATGCATTTTGATGCAAAATGGGAAGGTAGGGCGTATAGCTAGCGACAATTGAAGACACGTGAACGAAATTATCATACTTACAATTTGGAGCTTGTGGCCACTGTCTTTGATTTGAAAATTTGGAGACATTACTTGTACGGTAAGAAATTTGAGGTATTTTCTGATGACAAGAGATTAAAGCACTTGTTCTCCCTAAAGGAGTTGAATTTGCGATAGCGCCGTTGGATGGAGCATATCAAGGATTATGACTTTGACTTACAATATCAGCTGGGGAAGGCCAACATGGTGGTGAAAGCCTTGAGTAGAAAACTGACACATCGGTTAGACTTAGCGATTCACAAATCGAACATGATGCACAACTTGGGACTTTGTGCTTTATACTTTGAGGAGATCCGGGATGGGGTGACCTCATGCAATCCAACCGTTCAATCAATGTTATCGACTAAAGTGATTGAGGCTCAACAATATGATGAAGAAATGGGAGAGTTATGTACGAAGTTTCTTAGTGGGAATGCACGAGAAGGGTGGATGATTCACACTAATCAAAGCCTCTATTTTCAAGGGAAGTTATTCGTACCCATTTCTTGTGGGGAAGAGATTTTTATGGGAGTTTCATCACTCGTCGTTAGCTGTTCATCCGGAAGGAACGAAGATATATCATGATTTGCATCGATAATTTTGGTAGTTTAGAATGAAACGAGATGTGGTGACTTTTGTATTGAAGTGTCTTATGTGCCAACAAGTGAAGGCCAAGCATTTGCGAGAAGACGGGGAGTTGCAACCATTGCTAGTGGTCGAGGGGAAATGGGAGAACGTTACCATGAATTTTGTTTTGGGTTTACCTAGGTCGCCGAGGGGGCATGACATTATATGGGTGATTGTGGATTGTTTGACAAAAATCGCTCATTTCTTACCAATTCAAGTGACCGACTCAATTGAGAAACTTAGTCGTTTTTATATCTATGAGATTATTCGTTCACATGGCATTTCCGTATCCATTATGTCCAATCGAGATTCACAATTTACCGCACATGTTTGGTAGAGATTGCAAGCAGCACTTGATACGAATCTTTTGTTTAGCACCACTTATCACCCTCAAACAAATGGACAATTTGAGCAAATGATACAAATTTTGGAGGATATGCTTCGGGCTTGTGTTATGGAATTTTCGAGTAGTTGGGAGGATCACTTACCACTTGTTGAGTTTGCTTATAATAATATTTACAAGTCGAGTATCGAGATGGCACCTTACAAGGCATTGTATTGGAAACCGTGTACATTACCCGTATGTTGGACTGAGTTAGGATAAACGACTATCGTGGGACCGAACTTGATTGGAGAGACTACAAAGAATATGAAAGTGATTCACCAATGACTTTTGGCTGGTTAAGAGAGAACTACCGAGCAAGTCAAGATGATTCGCCAAAGATTACTTATAGCGCAAAGTAGACAGAAGAACTATGCCGATCGTCATCGTAGCCCATTACCATTTGAGGTGGGGGACCATGTGTTTTTGAAGGTGTCACTGTGGCAGGTTTTATCACGTTTTGGGCAAAAGGGTAAGTTTTCACCACGTTAGATCGGGCCATTTGATATCATTGAATGGATTGGGGAAGTCGCGTATAGTTTGGCTTTACCACCAAGGTTGTCAGGGTGTGCACGATGTATTTCACGTATCGATGTTGAGAAGATATGAGTTAGATCTGTCGCACGTACTTGAGTGGCTGTCTGAGCTTAGTTGGAAATCGACAGTTCATATAGAGATGAACCGATTCGTATCCTAGACTCCCATGAGCAAGTGTTGAGAGGCAAGACGAAAACATTAGTTAGAGTTTTGTGGAACAACCAAGGTAAAGAAAAGTTGACTTGAGAGAGAGGACAAGGTTAGAGAGAAGTACCCGCACCTAATCATGGCTTGATTGTGGTGAGTTTTTCATTCGAACTTGATCGTTGTTGATTTGTTGAGTTATCTATGTTGCATGCTAGATGGGCATTGTTGAGTTGTGTTTGAATCAATGTCGTTTTCAATTTCGTGGATGAAATTCCCTTAAAGGGGGTAAAATGTAGAGACCAGAATTTTTTTTTCGTTTTAATGTTAATGTTCAGAACTTTACGTGGCAATGAGTTATGCATATTACATGATTCGGGTTCTATGTGTATCGGAGTATTAGTCCAAGGACTTAGTGGTGGCATGTTTTTAATATCAAGGAGGGAGTGTAATTTGGAGATTTAATAATATAATTAGGGAGTTTAATTTCTTTTAATTCATTTTTTGCCTCTCGCATTATATCTCTCACTACACCTCCCACCTAGATTTTTTTCCTCCTATCTCAAGTTCCTCATGGATCCTTCAAGTATACTTTGTTCTCGGAAGATATGTTGAGTTTAGTGGCGTTTCTTGGCTTCAAGGAAGGAGTATTGGAAGATTTCACACCTTGGAAGCTAGTGTTTTCTTTTGACACTTTAACCTCACGTATTGGCTTTGAGGTAGGGATTTCTAGCTTATACAAAATGTTTATGACTTGCTTTTGCTTTCATTTCATGCTTAGATCATAGTTTGTTGAGGTTGTGGTTGGATTTGGATTTGGAGTTTGGGATGATCAGTCAAAATCGCACAATTAGTGCAGAATTCATTGGCGTCCGAATAGGGACAAGGGGGCATTCGGATGGTTGGCCAAAGAGTTGAGGCAAATAGGTGATTTTTAGGGCATCTGGATGGGGCATGTTTGGATAAAAATGGATATTTTCTGCGATACTTAGGATTCTCTTTGACAAATGGATTCAGGCGGGTTTTATGTTGTTATGTCCGTCGTGATAACCCTTTTTCTTTTTGGTGCTGCGGTTTATCCTTCAAATTAGTTATGTGCATGTGTTTATGGATTGGGAATGTAGTGTGTGAAGAGTTCCACTTCTATATTGGTTGAAGGATCTTGCCCTCGGGATGTCTGCCCATGCAAGCAATTCATTCTGCGGTCCCAGGGGTCAGTTTCATCGGCTTGTCGTCGGTCCTAGGTTGCAAGTCGGATGTCTTCCTTCGGAAATGTGCTTAGGAATGCTATGAATTGGCATGACTAGCCTCCGTTGGAATACTAGAACATGACATAAGTTGATTAGTCACCATTGGGTGATGAGCTAGGATTGTGATATGACTCTAGATGTGGTCACGTCAATGAACCTATGAACTTGCGAATGGATGAAAGGTTGATGAATCATGATATGATGTTGGGAATTTGTTATGTATGCATTTCTTGCTATTATTGTAATGTTGGCACCGTAACACACCTCGTATATCGGTTCAA
>JABCMJ010005452.1:0-16159 GCA_014822125.1 Arbutus unedo | reverse complement strand
GTTCAGGCTTGGTGCAGTGATGTGCATGGGGATCACTGTAGGTGCTTACATTCTCACTCGATTTGTTGTATGTTTACTGTGTGATATCCTACTTTCTACGAGTTTATTTTAATGATTTTGCGTCATTAAATTTACCATTGATTTGCATTACAGGGGAAATATGGGGAGCGGGTTCTTGGTTTGATACTTGTATCCCCGTTATGCAAGACTGCCTCTTGCACAGAACAGTTGTATAATAAGGTGTTTTCTAATACCTTTATTTCATTTGTAATGAAGGGCATTACTCTTCATACTAAATAAAATTTCCATCTATTCTATTGGTGATGTCATGTCTGTTGTATTTTTGCGGCATGTGTGGTTTGATGAAGGAGATGTTGCTTCATCGATATTTCAATAAGGTGTTCTAGATTCCTAGTTATTATAGTATATGTGCTTTTCCTTAATTCTTTTATGCTTCTACTTTGTGATTCATATTATTAGGTTGTGATGGGATTTCTTTATATGCACCAAGAAGTTATGTCACAACACAAATTTCAAGGGTATGAATAGAGCAATACTAACAAAACATAATCAATCTCAAATCACAATTAAAAAAAATGTGCTGTAAACCTCAAGTGCATCCTCCATAACTTTCATTAAAATCTTAAAACCTCAAGATCCCAAAACAACTCCAACAATACAAATTAAAATCCCTATGGCCCACGAGTCCTGAGCCCAGAAAAATGTGGGCTGAGGGGTCAAAAACAGGTCGCATAAAGTCCATGGGCCAAAATAAGGTTTCGAGACTTCACAAACCAAATCCACAGGCCGAGGCAAGGCCCCAAGGATTTTGGGACCCAAATCCCAGGTTGAATTTCAGGCCATGGAGGTTCGTCGAACGAAACCCAAAACCCTAGTGCAGGAGGGTCAAAGGGGCGGGGCCGCGGTGACCAATCCATGGACCCCAGCCATGAAGGCTAGCCATGGTAGACGAAAGAGAACCCGTAAAGCCTCGGCCAACCCGAGGGGGTGGGGGCAGTAGCCCCCTAGCACAAAGTTCTGTAGTCTAGTGCGCGACTAAAACTGCACCGAAAATGATATTTTCAAAGTTCATTGCCATAGAAAAAAATATCATTTTATCTAGAGTTGGTGTCGCGGGACACGAGAGAAAACCGCGAGGGCCGTGGGGGTTAGTGTCGCAAGCCCCGAGCTACGGTGGCAGGGGACAACCCCAACGGCCAAGCTGCGAAAGAGCCGGGGTCACCCCAGTGGCTGAGCCATGGTGGAGGAGGACCACCCCAATGGTTGAGCTGCGAAAGAGGGGGAGACTACCACTATTGCGAAGGCGTGAAAGAAAGGGAGGGGGGGGGGGCGGGGGGGAGGGAGCCGGGCGCCATGGCCACTAGAGCCCGCAAGCCCCAATGGCGTACTCAGAGATATATGGCATCGAGTGTCGAGCCCTAAGGCTAATGGTGGCCGAATGTGGACGGGCTCCCTCGTTTCGGATATCTGAGCCCAAGACCGACAAGGATTGGGCATCGAAAGATCAAGACCCAATGATGATCAAGGCCAGACCACCACCAACTTGCAATCCAAACTCCTGCATTCAAAGCCCAAAACTGGAGACTGGCAGAGGCCATGTCATGGCAAACTGGAGCGCAAACTGAGGTCCATCGATGCCAGGTCACCGTCAAGGCCTGCGAAAGCTGCAAATGGAATACCAGTGCTGGTCACGATTACGTGTCGGGAAGACAAGAGATGAATGACGTTAGAAGATGGGAATGCGATCAAAACAAATCTCGAGGTCTGGAATAACGGTCCTAACACCGAGTTGTGATGGCAGGGCTCGGGCGAACGGGTTGCGGAGATAGGACAACAGTGGTTGGAGAGAGACCGAGCGAATGGTCTCCTAATCCTATTCACGGGAAAGAAAGGGGGCTAGTGGATCAGTGGCTTCAAAGGAGGAGGGCATCACAGGACCTACCGCCACCGCGAATCGCAGCGCGTGTGGGTCCATTGTGCTCAGACATTTCAGGAAAGGGAACGTGTCAAGTATACAGTAGCACATTTGGCCCCCAAAATATGAGCCTAGTGTGCCTATATATACTTGACCCCCCATGTCAAATAAGAGGTTGTTAGCTCAGTGATTAGACATCTGAGCCTTCTAGAGAGAGACAATCCCCTTAGGCTTGAGAGAGATTTTCTCATAGCCTTCTCTTCGTCTACCCTCTAAAACGTGTCCCCCACCTATCTTCCTTGGCCCATTTCAGGGTTAGAGAGAGCTGCCATTTTCTTTTTCCTAGTGTTTGCCTCCTCCTTCACCCTTTTCACTTCTTCTTCTTTCTCTTTGGCTAACCAGAGTTTGTTGTTCTTAATATCTCCAGCTTATTCTTAAGAATATTCTCACTCAGCATAATACATCCTCTACACCCACAAACTGCCAAATGACAATGTAAATAGAAAATGACTATTGAATGAATGACAAATAATCAACTACGGGCCCACAATACTCAACAAATAGTCAATATCTGAAAGATGGAAATAATTGACATAAAATAAATACTAAATCCATATATCTTCCAAGACTGAGGCCTAAGTCCTTGGGTCCACATCATTACCTGTAAATTGTTAGTTTACAGAAAAACATAAGTCGAAAATCGAGTAGGAAGTCATACTAAAACATCGACATATAGAATAAAGCATGCTCGCATTAACAATATAATATGCATAACGACAACATAAATCATCGGCTAAACATTCACAACACTATCATGCTCTCATTCAACTCATGCATAATTTGGACAGTCTTGCACCACGGGCTGCTCACATTGAGTAACCTATTATAAAGTTCATGGGCCGCTTTGACCGTCGGGCCACCGCTTTACCTAGTTGTTTCGCGGTCTTTCACTGGAAGAATCGCAAAGACTCTCATGTAGAGTTTGTGGGCTATCATATTGACGAGCCATTTCCTACCCGATATTCAATGTCCATGAATACCCATATGTATCATTACCAGTCAAAACCAGATGCAAATAGTAACCCCACGTGGACCAAAAGGCAAACAATAGGCCAAAAGTATCAAAATCCAAATTCTGTTTTTTATTAGGCCGCTCGAGTGGAAAAAGCTATATAGTTAGGTTCAATCTTAAAAAATTTAAATCATTATAATTTACAAGTAGAGGTATTGGGTCCAATGTCAATAGAAACTAAACTCTACAAGCTTTCAAATGATAGTTAATAGGTTAAAAAAGGAGTTCGGATGACACCGTAGTGTCAGCTCAAAGTTGGATACCTTATTTTGAAACACCAAAATTATTTTGTCAAATTCAATCTAAAAATTAATTTTTCTCTAGTAAAAATAAGATATAAAATGTACATTTTTTTGAAACTCCATGTTTCTAATTTCAAACAAAATAAACAGTGCGCAATTTCAATACTCGTACTAAACGTTATGCTCATTTTACCAAAGTGTGTTAGTGCGGCTAAAATGTGTGCGAATCTGCTGCAGCTCTGTCACGTATTTTTATAGAATTATGTACGTTGAATTAGGTTTCAAAATTTTAACTCAACACAGTAAACATATAAATCAACACTCAGTAAAATGTTCAGAAATTGTAGAGTTTTAGAACCATTCCAAAACCAAAAAAAAAATGCATGACTTAATCACACATAAAAAATAACATATATATACCACCGAGTTAAACATGATCGACGCAATATCTCAATATAAATTAACATGAAATCTTACCTTATGTGATAAAAACGCAGAACAAGCTGTTATGAACGAAAATCCCTTGAACACTCCTCGTACTTGGTTGATCTAGAGCTCTCTGCAAAGTTCTCAACACCCTCTACAACTTTGTAGTTGACGACTTCACGTAAATCCTTTGTCTACTAGTCTGTTTTCCTTTCTCAAGTAATCTAGGGTTTAGAGATATATATCTAGAAAAAACTGTCTATTTTTATAAAAAAAACTAATTTCCCGAAGTTTCTAATCCTTTTATACTCATAATTAGCTCAATTAGATTAACCCCCTCGAGCTACTAACACCCACACATTGAGCTCTAATATTCTAAACCATTATGACCGAACCACAATTAAAAATTAAACTTAAATTCACTAAAGCTCTATAATAAATTATAAATATAAAATAATAAATATCGAAACTTGGATCCTCAACATTTGCTTTCCACTCTAAGAATGACTCTCAATGTACATTTTTACGGTCTCCCACAAACGAAAACACCATCAACGCTCCATACCTCCAAATGCCAACTCCATTATCTCACACCACCAAGTCAAAGGTTAAGTTATGATCATGCATTCCACCCTCATGCGACCTACAATACCATAAAAGGTCATTTCACTATCAGTAGGTGTCATTACCTATCTAATACAATTTGACAACATTAATTCTAGACCTCAAACAAGTACAAACTAGTATCCCAAAAGAATACAACACGACAATATCAAGATACTAGTATATATGCAATACTATGAAATATATATCGGTCTCCTAACATCTCTGGTACAATAAATAAGTTCAGTCTCGCTTCTTTCCAAATGACCTCTTCCATCCTATGGCGACATCACAAAACTTAGGCCAATGGAATTGTCTTCCCACGCAAAATTTATTCCCTAATATCCAAAATGTTCACTGGTAATTCATCACACGAATATCATCTTCCCCACTTATTCTCGTACCTCTCCACCAATGTTATTGTCTCAGGTCTTGACACATCTTTGTATCACTTGTTTGCACAACTAGACAAGAATGATAGAATTCATAGAGTACATACTCACAACATGTCTCCAAAATAAGGACTCCACCCACAAATCTCAATATTCAGTTAGTCCGGATAACCCATCTATAAATACTTGTGGATGACAGGATAATGTAAATCATAACTAATTTTGCATCATTAACTGCACAACCTTTTAACAACAATGTTACATAATCAATAATCATGCAATGCCAAAGCTAATGCCAATTCAGGGTTTAAACCACGTATCTAACCATTTTTTTTTATGAAACTTGTTCAGTCTAATATTGTTAATTTTCATTAGTTTACGAGTCTAACAAAAAAGGACATGTCAATATTTACCCGAAATTTATGAAATTTAATAGAATCGTACTTCAAGATATTAGGAATAGTTTTCATGTTTAATATAAAAAATAAAACATACCATAATTAGGATAGAAGTGCCAAACAAAATAAGGTATCTAATATGTCACAGTTTACTAAGCTTGTGATATACAAAGATCTAACCGTTAGAATTTTGTCTGTTCAAGTGTCCAAATTTAACTAAGACCTTAAGCTACGTCACTGTAAAATTTGGTGTCAATCTAAGTTCTCAAAAATTCTAGACAACCCTGGGAATAATGCTTCTAGAAATAGTCCCAAAATGAAACTCGCATTCTACTTGGTATTTTGGCCATAACTTTTTACTCCATATTCTAGTTGAGGCGTATTATATATGAACTTTAATAGAATTTTGAGAGCTACAACTTTGTAATTTAAATTTTTCGAATTCGGCCTTGACATGGCTCAAAAATCAAGAACAAAATAGAACCAAAAGTAAAATTTTTAAATTTTTATTTTTCTTGGTGCTCTTGGTGAAACTTATCCAAAATTTTCTAAGAATAACAAAAAAAAATTCAAATTTTAGACAACACCAACATACTATGCTTATACAAAATATAATCTAAATAAGTTATCAAAATTAGTTCTAATCAACATAATATCTAACCTATACATGAATTCTAACCACTCGTGAACAACACTACTTGTATCACCACCGTCACCCTAGAATTGAAAACAATGGCCATCGATAGTACAAACAGTCACTCTACCTTGATAGCAATACTAGCTTGATAAGTCACTAACCAATCCATACTCAAAATGATATCAAAACTCATTATATCCAACACCATCAGATCGAACGGTAAACTACGGTCGACATTCACAGTTTCACACTATCGACAGTCACGACAATCACGATATCACCAACAAGTGCCTCCACAAACACAATAGAATCTAACAACTCAACCTCTAAGCCCTAAACTAATGCAAAACTAGATGATGTAAAGCCTCAACCATCACTCTTACTAGGTTACTCGCACATACTAGTTCAGGTGCTCCTACTAATGCATCATTACTATCTCTACTCCTGCCTCTATCTCAGTCTTAACTTGGCGACATACACCTACGACACAAGAACACATCGACAACTATCAACAATCAACAATATCAAATACTAGATAAACACGTAAGCACATATCACGTAAGCACGTATTGAGAAGTACCCCAAAGACATCCACCCGAATCTTCAATTAATTTTCCTTGATCTCAAACCAGAAGACACAGTGATTAGGCATTTCTTCTAATTAGATTTCATGAGCAGTCGCATGGACATCCAAAGACAAGGTATGACACCCTCGAGATACAACTCCACATAAAGACATAACCATCCGAGGACCCCACCCCATGGACTCTAGGCATTCGAACCATGCTCAGATACCAAGTTGTCACACCCCAAACTTCAAGGGTATGAATAGAGCAATACTAACAAAACATAATCAATCTCAAACTTCAATTAAAAAAATATGTTGTAAACCTCAAGTGCATATTCCATCACTTTCATTGAAATCTTAAAATCTCAAGATCATCCAAAACAACTCCAACAATACAAATTAAAATCCCTACGGCCCACAAACTACCAAATGACAAAATACACAGAAAATGATTAAAAATAAGTATTTAAAATCTAACTATAAATCAATAACAAATAATCAACTACGGGCCCACAATGCCCAATAAATAGTCAACATCTGAAAAATGAAAATAACTGACATAAAATAGATATTAAATCCATCTATCTTCCAAAGCTGAGGCCTAAGTCTTTGGGTCCACATCATTACCTGTAAATTGTTAGTTTATAGAAAAACATAGGCCAGAGCTCAAGTAGGAAGTCATACTAAAAACATCAACATATGGAATAAAGTATGCTCGGATCAACAATATAATATGCATAACGACAGCATAAACCATCGACTAAATATCTACAATACTATCATGCTCTCATGCGACTTATGCAAAATTTTGACGATTTTACACTGCGGACTGCCCACATCAAGGACCCCTATTATAGAGTTCACAGGTCGCTCTGATCATTGGGCCACCTCTTTACCTAGTTGTTTCGCGATCTTTCATTGGAAGAATCATAAAAACTCTAATGCAGAGTTTACAGGCTATCATACTGACAGGTCATCCCTTACCCAATGTTCAATGTCCATGCATGCTCATATTACAATTAGCAGTCAAAATCAGACTCAAACAGTAACCCCATGTAGACTGAAAGGCATGAAATAGGCCGAGAGTATAAAAATTCAAATTATGTTTTTCAGTTAGCCGCTCGAGTGGAAAAAGTTATATAATTAGGTTCAACCTTAAAAATTCTAAAATATAATAATTTATAAGTAGAGATATAATGTCAATAAATACTACACTCTACAAGCTTTCAAACGATAGGTAATAGGTTAAAAATACAGTTCGGACAATACCGTAGTGTCGGTTCAAAGTTGGATACCTTATTTTGAAACACCAAAATTGTTTCGTCAAATTTGATCGAAAAATTAATTTTTCTCAGATAAAAATAAGATGCTAAATATATATTTTCGTGAATTTCTATGTGTCTAGATTCAAACAAACTAAACGTTGCGTAATTCTGATGCTCGTACTAAAAATTATGCTCATTTTACCAAAGTGTGTTAGTGCAGCCAGAACAAGTGTGAATCTGCTGCAGCTCAGTCACGGATTTTTGTAGAATTATGTACGTTGAATTAGGTTTTGAAATTTTAACTCAATATAGTAGACACATAAAATAATGCTCAATAAAATTTTCAGAAATTGTAGAGTTTTATAACCACCCTAACGAAATTTTCCAAAATCATATTATCGTTGTGTTATGCTTTTTTTTCAGATTTTGTTCTTCACAAATAACTTCGTTTTGGCTTTCGTTTCTACAACCTAACTGTCCAAATTATCTCAAAATTCACACAAAATATGCATGACTCGAGTGAACATTAAAAACAACATATATATACCATCAAATTAAACATGATCTATGCAAAATCTCAATGTAAATAAATATGAAATCCTACCTTATGTAATAAAAATATAGAACACGCTATTATGAACGAAAATTCCTCAAACACTCTGCGTACTTGTTTGACATAGAGTCTATGAGGAGCTCTCAATACCCTCTACAACTTCCTAGTTGATGACTTCATGCGAATCCTTCATCTACTAGTCCGTTCTCCTTTATCAAGTAATCCAGGGTTTAGACTGAAAGACAAGAAACAGGCCAAGAGTATAAAAATTCAGATTCTTTTTATTCTAAAACATTATAATTTATAAATAGAGGTATTGGATTGAATGTCAATAGAAATTACACTCTACAATATTTCAAACGATAGGTAGTAGGTTAAAAACGGTTCGAACGACAATGTAGTGTCAGTTCAAAGTTGGATACCTTATTTTGAAACACTAAAATTATTTCGTCAACTTCGATCAAAAAATTTATTTTTCTCGAATAAAAATAAGATGCAAAGTATACATTTTCTTAAAACTCTATGTGTTTAGTTTCAAACAGAATAAATGGTCTGTAATTTCGATACTCATACTAAAAATTATGCTCGTTTTACCAAAGTGTGTTAGTGCGGCTAGAACAAGTGCAAATCTGTTGCAGCTCAGTCATGAATTTTTGTGAAATTATATATGTTGAATTAAACTTCGAAATTTTAACTCAACATAGTAGACACATAAACCAACGCTCAGTAAAATGTTTAGAAATTGTAGAGTTTTATAACCACCTTAACAAAATTTTCCAAAATCATATCATCGCCGTGTTCTGTTTTTTTTTTTCAGATTTTATTCTTTGCAAATAACTTTGTTTTGGCCATCATTTCTACAACCTAATTGTCCAAATTATCCAAAAATTCACACAAAATATATGTGACTCGATCACACATGAAAAACAACATATATATACCAACGAATTAAACATGATCTACATAATATCTCAATGTAAATCAACATGAAATCCTACCTTACGTGATAAAAACGTAGAACACGCTATTATGAACAAAAATTCCCTGAACATTCTGTGTACTTGGTTGATCTAGAGCTATAAGAGAAGCTCTCAACACCCTGTACAATTTTCTAGTTGATGACTTCGCACGAATCATTCGTCTACTAGTCCGTTCTCCTTTCTTAAGTAATCTAGGGTTTAGAGATCTCTAGAAAAAACTATCTATTTTTATAAAAAAAACTTATTTTTTGAATTTTCTAATCCTTTAATCCTTTTATACTCATAATTAGGTCAATTACATTAACCCCCTCAAGCTACTAACACCCACACGTCGAGCCCCAACATTCTAAACCGTTACGATGAAACCACAATTAAACATTAAACTTAAATCCACTAAAATTCTACAATAAACTAAAAATATAAAATAATAAATATCAAAACTTGGGTCCTCACAAGTTTACAGTAGTACAGAAGTTTCAAAGATCTGACATTACTAGCGGGTTGAAGACACTTAGCTGGATTTCCCAAAGGCCTTATCAGCAGTATTATAGCGAAGCGGTATGAGATTGGTAATTGTCTCACAATGCATCCAGGGTGAACTGTGTATAGTAATAAAACTTTTTCTTCTTCATTCGTTGGATAGACGGGTACTCATCCAGAATTTCATTATGTCTTTACTCAGCTTCACTGGTGAATATGGGTCACATCCATCACTTGTAATGAAGGTATGTTAGCACACTGGTATTACCCCTATGGTTCTAGTCAGGGTCTGATTTTATGGTTCTGGTCACTATTGTCTCTTATTTACTGTGCTAGGGATGTTGGTTGCCAAGTTTCTGATGCTGCTAAGTGTATGCTCTACGCTTTTGTTATGCTATTGCTGTCATGACTCGTCTCAAAAACACATGGTTGCGATTGGCCGATGGAGTTTAATCCATCAAGGCCTCAATTTATAAAATTGGTTTAGATTTTTCCGTAATATCAGAGTGCGATATTTTTAAAAAAAAGCATGGAATAACATTAAAAATACCTCAAAGTGCTAGTGATAAACTAACTACTACATCATCCATAATAGAATCCTCGGATCGGCCACAGGCGGCTCGACTGGGTATCAAAAGT
This sequence comes from Arbutus unedo, assembly GCA_014822125.1. NCBI lineage: Eukaryota > Viridiplantae > Streptophyta > Magnoliopsida > Ericales > Ericaceae > Arbutus > Arbutus unedo. The sequence continues at coordinate 5,968 of JABCMJ010005452.1, read as the reverse complement.
ACAATAACATAAGTCTGAAATAGAAAGTACATTACTAACAACATGAAATTTAATAACTTGGCGAAGATACACAAAATCACGTAGCGTCCTCGACATTGAAAATACCTGTAGCTGTAATCAACAACAACTCTTAAGCACTAGGCTAGTGTGGATTTCATTATAACAGTGCTTATCAAGTTTAATGCAGAATATGACTTTACTTGTATGCATACAATTTAAAATAACTTATAGTTCAAAATTATGTCAAGTGATCCATTACATTTGCAATGAATCATAATTCTTTTTTCTAAAGCCCAGCTTCTCATTTCAGGTTCCGAGTGAATTTCTACTTCTAGGAACAATTCCCATTTAGGATAATATTCAATTATTTTGTTCAATGGTCACCGAATGTGAGGAGCTACCCTATCAGATATAAAATCGGCATGACGTCATCTGTGGATCTATCAGTCGTCAATCATTCAACCTTATTTCATTCACCTCGCCATATTTTTATCCCCTGGCGGTCGGGGCACCATATGAACATTTTATTGATAATTCTCTCAATAATGTATTTCAATAATTACGAATGCCATGGGAAAATTATTTGTCAAAACCTCGATCCAATAAGCAAGTCAAGTTTATCAATTTCTCAATTTAAGTCAATATCCATAATTCATGAAATTCCATGATTTTCATAAATATCTCAATATTTCTTGATTTCAACACAAATAACATGGATATTGAAAACATACAATTTTCACCAAATAACGATAATTACTTATTTTTTTCTAAAATTTGATAAACAAAGGCATAACGAAACTCACCTCGATAGTCGTTTGCCCGAAAGCTCTTGTACTGCCCTACGCGTCACCGACCTCGGGATCTAGCATAAGGGTTATAGGACTTAGCATGATAGTATTCTATGTTTTATAAAAACATTGAATATTCTGATGGTTTATTGGACTCGTGTCAAAACGATGTTCGATATGTCCGAGGGTCGTGCTGTCTAATCTTTTTCTATGTGTTCAACTAAGGTACTATTTTTAAGGTTCGAGTGATGAGTCTCGGTCCACCACTAAGTCTCGGGTTGGCCCTAAATGTGGTTTGGTTCGATCGAAAGTTAAGTTTTAAAAAAAAAAATTTCGTTTCGAAACTCAAGGAACATCCGTATGTGATCAACCCGAACCAATTCTACTAAGTTTGTGTAAAAAATGACCCAAACCAGTGCTGCCCGAGCAGGAGTTGCCCGAACGAGGGGCTGCCCGAATAGGGGCTGGCAAAATTATCCAAACAAGGCCTACCAAAATTGCCCAAACAGGGACTGCCTGAACAAGGGCTGCTCGAGCAGGGACTGCCCGAACTACCCAAAACTGGATAGTTTACGCTATCTAGAAGTTGCGTTAAAATAGCTAAAAATTCAGATGTGTTTGACAATAAGTTTCTCCGATTTTTGAGCCGTCCGAGCCTCGGGTCCAACATCCGTGCATGCTAAAATGTGTCGTCCACAACCCCTAATAAGTATTTTTTGTAGAAATGTTGTAGAATAAAATTTTTGAGTGATTAAACAAGGTATACTACAGGTAAAAACTGGGCAGTGTACTTTTTCCCATTCAAATGGCCAAAACTTCATATTTTTCAACATAATAACCTCGGGTTTGAGCATGTATGAGTAGTATAGTGTCTTAGCTACAACTCTTATAAAAAATCTTGAACCGAAACGAAACGAGATAAAAATGAAATGCATTCGAATGCAAGGTGTGTAAAAGAAACTAAAGTAAATTAATACCTTCGATCGTGTTTTGCTTTGGTTTCGAGTGTCCTGAGCATGCCCTGAGACTGATTCGAGTCTGACCCGAGCCTCCTCTAACTCTCTTTTGCTAGTATGGTCTCTCCTCTTTCTCTCTCTCTATAAAAACTGCTCTAAAACTCAAAGTGTAAAAAGTGTGAGTGTGCTAGTGAGGAGGGTATATTTATAAGCAAATCTAATGTGCATGTGTGAGTTTTGTGTTTATATTTGCCGTGTGAAATAAGTGGGGAAGCAAAGCTTACTTCCCAAGTCTCCAAATATATGCATTTTCATTGGCCTTCACCAATTATGCATGTCCTTTTAATTAATTTTCCAAAATGCATGTATAATTCTTTGACTAGGATTGTGGTATAAGTAAATTTTCTAGGAGAAAGATGTCCATGATGGCCTACTCTTGCTAGCCATGAAAAACAATTTAGGTGGGGCCTATCCTGTCCTGTCTCTACTGCTCGGTATGAAAATCTGATCAATTCCGATCACGGAAAAACCTCGTAAATTCGATGTATATAAATATATATATCAACGCAATCGAAAACATCGCGAATTCGGTAATCTCGAGTGATCTGATATAATTCCTGTGTCCCTCGTCGGTTAATAACATCATCACATTACTGATATTTTAGTTAAAATTTGAATTTAGACAAAAGAATTATTTTTTTTAAACTCCATAAAATTAATAACTATAAACTTAAAATTTCAAATTTTCAAAATAATTTAATTGATTAAAAGGATCGGGGTTTCACAATTGCATCTCTGGATTAGTTTGTATTCTTGTTTTGATGTTGTTGCTATGTCTTTTTGGTGGTTTGGCAGAGGCAGTAGGGTGAGATTATCAATTGGGGCTGTCGTCTTACGGTACATACATCAAACACACCTTTGTTAAATAAATTGCTTTGAGTGATCCTTGTGTAAGGTAATTTCTGAGAACAATATGTTCTAAATCAGAGTACGATTCTAAATTGCATTTGTTCTTGTCTTTCGTACTCTTGACAACGACCCCACAACACTTTTCTCTTCATAAGCCTTTGGAACTTGTACTACGGTTGGTAGAATCCTTCTAATCATGCCCGTAAATCCATAATCATCTTGATACTTTTCAATGAATTTGTGTAGGAAACAAATGACATAAGTTGGTAGATACTTCTGTTGAAGAACAGAGAAAAAACAAATCTGAACACATGTTTTGGTTCTTACTTGTGTTCCTACTTTGCTTGTCTCCAGCCAATGGAAACATATTCTTTCACGGGGTGAGTTCATGCCTAGTAAATTGGCGCCTCATTCACCATGTTGCTATAGAGATTGAAAGTTTTAGTTATTGTCTTTCTTTGTCATTTTTGTTGTAGGTAATAGGCCTATTTAGAAGCATTGAGTGCTGGATATCTATTTTCAAAATGATGGCAACTTATCCTTTTTTTTAATTTTTGTTTGGACATGTAATAGGTATTAATATTTTGAATTATTTTGGTATTATGTTAAGTACGATGGGAGATATATATGCTAAGTATATATGAATATTGTGGCCGATGGATTTTTATTTGAACAAGTTTATGTAATAGATGTGAGATTATGATGTTATTTTTGTTTTATATGAAAAAAAATTCATTTATCTTCCTAAGAACAGGTGTAATGACAAACAATTGTGTATTAAGACTAATGTGGCATATATTTGCATTGGTGGGCATTTTAGAAAATGAATACGGCAACTGTTATTTTATACAATAGCGATGGTTGCAGTGTTACTAGAGGATTGACTATGGCGACGGTTTTGCACAACATACCAACGGTTTGTAAGGCAGGACTAGAATGGATGGTTGAAGCCATACCAACGCTTGGCAATACCATCAGTATACCCCCTACACTGATGACATCAAGCTATAGTCAACTTGTAAGTTTGAAAAATCAGGTGTGAATAAAATAGCACCTAAAAGTTTATTTTCTTTTAAAGTTTTAAATTCAAAAAGTGTTATCAATTCTAAATATTTAGGCATTGGTCATGGGTCACACTTGATTTTCTCCAAGATTATTTGTTCTCCTACTTTTACTACCCATTTAGTAGAGGTAAATATTTTTAGAAAGGAATATAATAAATATTATAAGAAAAAATAGTAAAATGGGAGATTCATTATAAAGTGATGAATACTTATAAAATATTTATGGATAAGGTTTGATTATACTGAGTGTTATCACTTATGGCGCTATTGTTGTGCTTTGCATTTCACAGTAGGTAGCAAAGAGCAAGCGAAGATGAAGCTGAACAAAAATGTGGATGTGACGGAAGTTCAAGAGCCATGGTTGCATTAGTAACAGTCATTTGGCAAGACCTTCGGACGTCCTTAGTTTTCGTTTTCTTTAAACAATAATCAAATCTAGAGCGACGAGTTGTTTAAATTATTAATTGATTCTAGTAGTTGGGTCGATTATTTTGCAGACAAGTATTAAATGTCGGAAAATTAAACCATTTTGTTTTAAATATTTTTTTGGTTCTGCTGTGGTAATGTATTCATTATTAATTATGAACCATAGAAATAGGAGCGTTGTACATTACGAGACATTAGAGTGTAAGTTTAGCAACTTTTTTTTATAACTCTTTTGTTTGGTACGTATTAATGGCAATATTGAGCAATGATGTTAGTGCAGATGTGGCCATCGAGACAATGCGGAAAACTTATGTAGCATTTGTGAACTTAGAGTATCTCCAAGAAAGATGTTAAATTTTGGGGTGTCAAATTTTTTTTATGGCTTATTTGGTAGTTTGACATCTTTAAATTTGACATTCAAATTTTTTGTTCTCCAACAAAGATGCCAAAATTGAAGCATTTGAGACAAAAAAATATTTAACACTTGATGTCCAATTTGGCATTGAAAAATTGTACTAACCTAAATACACAACATTCACAAGCATATAAAAGAAATAACGTAAAAGCAGAACACACAATATATGTGAAAACTCCTAAATGGGTAAAAACCACAGGAAGAACTTAAATCACTATAATAATCATTGTGCGATTACAAATCAACTATACTCACAACTACGATTTCTCATAGTTAATCCAAGATTGATTTGTCGAATTCTCGTTCACCACATCAAGTGATTGATTGCAAGCGCCTTGAACCCACAGACTTTTTGAAACTCAAAGATGAAGATTGATATGGAATAAAATCTTTGACGATGATGATAGCATCACAAAAAATATCTTGATCCGTGTGAAGCGTCAAAGGGCATGGTCAAAGAAATGCGAAGGTTGATTGTTGCTCTTAATCTCTACCTCCCTAAACTCAGTCGCACAATGTATAATAGTCCAAAAACCCTGACTGATAGTTATATGATCTTGACCTGGTTGCTGGAGCGACAAAGAAGTCATTGGAGCAACTTGACTTATTCTAAAAACATATTACAATCGATAATTCCTTCCACTTCTTAAACAAACGCCCTAGAATAGGAAAAATATTACAACTTGATAAATGGATGAATACATTTGAACAATCATGGTTTTGAACCGAAATTGCCAACCGAGGCGGAGCGAAGCTTATGGAGCTTACAATCTCCCCTTTTGGCACTTCTGGGACAAAACACATGCACACGCACGATGTTCGCACTGTTGGCATATTTGATGCATGCACATCAAACACAAACCAAACTCAACCCAAGAAATAAATAAAAGTAATAATGGCTAACGAGTAGGCAAACCTGTGTGCGCATATCTCATGAATCATAATACTCCCCTTTTTTGGCCGGAAGACCAAAGGGAGAAGGAACAACCTGTAGGTCCCAATGATCGACCGGCAAAAGTGTCGCTGATGCGCCGGCCAAATCAATATTTTAATTTAATAAAACTGATCTTTGCCTCAAGATACAGAAAACCTGTAAGGCGGCAAGATAGAGTATCGATCCACGAAGAACAGCAGGAAAGGGAATCACGAGACTTGGAGTTGTAGCGTTTCGGACGCTAACCTTTGATTTGATTGGTTGATTAATTCTAAAGCTGCAATTAAACTAAGATAGGAAACTAATGGATTAAGAAAGTAGGCTAGATCCGTGGAATCTTTCCATCCTAGATTTTAGGTAACAACATCTTCTCTTTTTATAACTCAGTCAAAGATTCAGGCCAGAGAATCTTGACCGGAAAATAATTCAATGAAAAATAATTTAATCAAAAGATATATTCAAAACTGATTCTCGTT
>JABCMJ010005450.1:0-33982 GCA_014822125.1 Arbutus unedo | reverse complement strand
TTGGTGGAATGAAAATACTTTTTTTTTTGCTTGATTTAAATTTTTAGCATTTTAATTTTTATGAAGGAATTTCATAATAATTGAAAGGAGAAATTTTGAAAATATATGATCTCAGAATTAATTTTCTTTAGAACTAACCATTGAATTTAGAAAAAAAAGTTTCAATTATTTTTTTCCTAACAAATGAACAAGTAAATTTTTATTTTCCTACAGGGTTCTTTTGATAAATAAACATACACAGGAAAATATATTTCATTTTCTTTTACTTCACTTCACTTTACTTTTCCTGATAATAATTTTCTCGTACGATTTTCTTAATAACTGAACGGAGCCTAAGGGTTGTCATTGAGCCGGACTGGCCCGTGAACTAGATCTGAGTTTATATAAACAAGGTATAACATGATCCAGATATGTGTAAAAAGTTAGGAGAAAATATTTAAAAATAAAATGTGAAGAATAATCTCATGTTTTTGCCAAGAAAAAGAACTCATGTGCGAATGATTTTTGAATTGTACCACAATCTAATGATTTTGAAAATGACTTAAGACACAATAAAACTTGTGCCCAATGTAAAATTGATAAAATGAAATATTCAGACACATTACAAAGTATTAGTTTTAAAGAGCAATAACCTCCCTACTTAGTAAATGTAAAATTGAAAATAATCACTATTTATTTTATTTAGAGAGTTTGATACATGAGATATTAGAAATGTGACTTTCTAAAGTAAAAAAATAATTTTTTTTTTAATTTGGTCTAAAAATAGAGAAGCTCTAAAATAGCAAGTATACAAATAGCAAAAGCTCCCAAAATCTATAGATTATTTTAGTGACAATTCCCAAAAAAGGAAAGGCTTTGACTATTTAAGACAACTGTGATTTCAAACCAATAACAATATGCCAACCAATATTCCATGCCATATTCCTAAAAGGTCGCAAGCTATATTTTGATTTTGTATTGGGGGGGCCTGAGTCTTTATCGTTAAAAAGACTACCCCAACGACCATTGATTTCCACCTCTTTCATTTCCCTCGAGGGTCTCATTCTCCCTTATCATCAATTTCACCCCACCACCCCCCCCGGCCTTCCTTCCTGCCAGCTGCCTGCTTGCCCTGGGAGAAGAGAAGAGAAGAGAAGAGAAGAGAAGAGAAGAGAAGAGACCACCAAATGGCAATGATGAATTGCATAGCAGTAATTGTCATCTCCGTATCCATCTCCATCTCTGGTCTCATGATCTTTTTCCCTGATGCGGCAGCGGCAGCTGCTGCCGCCACGCCCCTCCTCAATCCAGGCATCCAGAAACTATGTAGCACAACAAAAAATCCAAAGGTGTGTGCCCGCTCCCTCAATGGTCCATATTTTCAAGAAGCGCAGACCAGAGTAGACCCAACTTGGGCATTGGTGATGCAAGCACATGCGGGAATTAATGCCACAGAAAGGGCCATCGTGAAAGCCAAAAGAGCCCAGCTGAATGATCCTTCCATTGCAGAGAGCATCCAAGTTTGCCTTGATTCTTATGATTCCGTGTTGGATTCTTGGAGGAACGCCCTGACTTCGCTTCAACAACGGAATGGTTTCGATGTGGCCAATCATCTTACCTCTGTTTCTGCAATGACTATGAGTTGTGAAGACGCCTTTTCTGGTGATGACCCGACCATTGTCATCAACTCTCCCCTCGGTAAAATTGATCGCTTAATCATGAAGATGGCCAGCAATGCCCTCACCATTCAACAAATGCTCTTCCCTGGATCAAATTGATCTGCCTACCTGCTTTTCTCCAACAATCAATTTACGTAATATACATCACCATTCATTATTGCTTACAACTTGGCTTGGCTTGGGCACCCCTATTTGAGGAGGAGTCGGTCCTTGTTATGATTTCTCTTACCATGGCTTTTTGGCTTTCTGATATCGTTCATTAATTCAATATATACGAGGACAACAAAAATGGGGCTCGGACAAGCTTTATGATATTATTACGCTATTGTTATGCTAGTATCTTAGAGGACGTTCTATATTTCGTCTTGATGATTGAACAACTCCAAGGCCCGATCAAATAAAACAAGACGAATCCGAGGCATTGATCAGTTACTTCCATTTTATTAATTTCAAAAATTCTTTTTGTTGACCTTGATATGTTAATCACTTATACAATGAATCAACTTAATCAAACATCAATATTTATCTCATTGAATCATCATTGTCCTACAAAACAATAGAATCACATTCTCCTATGAAAAAAATGGATGTTCAAGCTTTCTGACTGTCCATTTTGTACAAAGACAAATGTGAATGAGACCATTATCAGATCAAGTTGTTTTTTTGGTTTAATAAATGGGACTCGTCAAGATTTCCATGTGCATTGGCTTTTCTGAAGGTAACATAAGAGCATTGAAAGCGATGTACGTCACCCCTCATGCTGTGACCCCACATTGGAACAAGCATCCCAGATGGAATTCACGCAATCCTTTCCAACTTGCCCTGGATAATCTCCTCAACATGTTGATTGATGGCATTACCTTTGACCTAGATGGAGTAATATATAAAAACACGTAAAACATGACGATGAACTTACTTTAGAGAACAACAAAGAAGAAAGTCATGACTTTCCTACCTTAACTCCAATGGCAATTGCTGTTTTCAGTTTAACCAGTTCACCCAATCTGGCAGAGCCCCATTTCTCATCCTTCACAAAGATCAAAGGTACATTCCTTGAAGAGGCCATGCTAGGCAGATGCCTTGTCAGCCATCGTGGATTGCAGTCAGAAACTAGCAGTATGGCCTACATCCTCAAAATACATCAGACACGCTGATTCTCAGTTTCCTAAGATGTTATAAAGGATTTAACTCACATGTTAAGATGGAAGGTAATCATGTAATATGGAAGAGCAAAGAAAAACAGGAGGAACGTCTATCACTAATCGAAGGCCACAGACACAATATGTCAACAAGGATAACAAACTCCTTGAGTGAGGCCGGAGATTGAGGATAACCATTAGTCCAGTAAGATTTGTGCAAAGCACGACAAACTTTGTTTGAACAAAACAAGCAATCGCAAGCCAATATTGCCTTCAGACGTTTGACAACAAAAGTTACACTCAAAACACACCAAAACACAGACTAATATGAAATGTGCCTAATTTCTTCCCTTACATCCACATGAAAAAACCACACAACAAAAGCTTTTCCACTTGTTATCAATGGATAATCACCTTCTAGTTCCATTTCTACGTTTTACATGAGACTCTTTTTGCCAGTGTTTGAGGAAAAAATGGTCTAAAATTATCCAACCACAGAACTTTAAAAAATGCACATTCACCGAACAAGATGCAACATCTAGATGACTCAAAGATTGGGAAACTGCATATGCATTTTGTAAACAACAAATTTGCTGGTTAGTTAAAGAGGAGCAGAAATGAAGCAGTTCAAATCCTAAAGAAATGAGAGTGACTGAAAGCCAAGAAAAACATCTCCCCTAATAGAACTAAAGGGAAAGTAACCTGAAGTACAACTGGGGGAGCTTTACTGCAATAACTGTGGGTTGCCGTGAGAGGGTGTCTAGGAGAGCTTCCCTTTACAGCGATTGGGGGCATGCGTTCAAGAACACGAGTGACATCATTCACCCCGATAGAAAATTGTTGCTGATTAGGACAACAGAAGATATTAATACAAAAACAAATGGATAAGTATTGGTTGAAAAATGCAGACAAGGAAGCTAGCAATTTGGAAATTAATATTTCAAAGACTAAAGATAATAAAATATTTTGAGGAAACAAATAGAAAACCTTGAGCCAGATTTTGTGAGGTAAAGCTGTGTCCAGAAGTCTTGCCGATTCAATTTTTCTGTCCGTCCAAAAAATTGTATGCATCACAACACCCTTCTTACCAAATATAAGGAGTACAACCACACCCACCCACACACCAAAAGACTGTCAGGATGATTACCTCTCAGTAGATTTTAGGAGTCGAGCAAGATTTTGACCTTCGTAGCAACTACTCCACAGTCCCCGCAGAAGACACACCATCATGATCGTAAGATTTATAACCATAACCAAAAGCAACAAGAGATGTAGTTTTATGAGCATCAGAGAATTAATGAAAACAGTACATGTAATTAATTAAGATTTCCCCCAAAAATAAGCACTTTAGAGATATGGTGGTTTTAGATGTAAGTGAACAGATCAAAGAATTAAAGCAAGAAGTATTTACAGGTACATTTGTTCTTGAGGTGATGCAGCAGCAGCATGAACAAAATCACTAGACTTGGAGATGTCATTACTGATTCTTCTTGCACTTGTTCTGTCCTTCCTACTGCTTGGCATTTCTTCTATTCAAATATTGTAGGAAAACAAGACAAATTATACAACCAATCAAAAAGACACAAAAGGTCGTTACCACTTACCACTCTCATATCAAACATAGATAGATTAGTAATCCGAGAACGTCTTCCAGTCCAATTCTACCGGGATTTTTTATTTTTTATTATGCTTGTGCTGTTATTTAAACATCCAGAAATAGGGAGGATCCACTATGCATTGTAAAAAAATCCCTTTTTTCTTGGGAAAATGCATTGTAAGTACTGGGGTCTGGCGCAAACAAAATGGACCTCCAACTCTTTGAAAAGCTTAAAAGAATTGATAAATATTTCCTTTTTCTTTGAACAACAACCCAAGGATAGACAAAAAGGAAACAAGAAAACTCCAGTCACTCTCCAAATTTAGCTTAGCCTTCTGCAATTTCTAACTTCATTTATGATTTTTATAAGTCACCTTGCACTTATTTTTCCCATTTTTCTTCTCCACTCCAAAGGCCCGCTTTCTCTCCTTGTTTCTCCAACACTAAACCCAAATAGGTCCCAAAAGGGCCATGGAGTTCCAGTTGTTACAGACGTATATCAAACAATCATTCTAGTTACGGCAAGATCAATGCAACTGCTACCACTCCTCTCAGAAAATGAATTTCGTTGAATTCTTCCTTTAGTTATTAATCCACAGTATTGTAACTAGAAATTTCAATGTCAGTTAACTACCTCAATCATTGTCATTTCTAGTCGGATCTCCACTTTTTACTGGTATTTACTCAAACAAAGAAATATATAATCCATGTCATTAGTTCCACATATATTGTGTGCATGAAAATAATAGGTTGTGAGCCAAGCTGAAGCGGTAATCCCTCAATTTACTAAATGCGTGTGCAATCTAAATGAAATTATCCCATCCCACTCGTTTCAGAATTAATTGCTTATGTAGTAAATAACTGGTTTTAAGGAAAACAAAGCCCTGGAAGTTTAAGGAGTTCAGAATTCCCCATCTTAGTGACAATGGACGAAGTCTGCCTATAGCCCCTCCAAACAAATCAAATGTCTCCCAACAAGCAACAAGTTGTTAGGCAACATACTGATCCAAAAACCCCAATTGGCATCCCAGTACAAACAAAGAGCATCCAAGGTCACTTCCATGTAGAGAATCACGGGAGATGGCCCCTCCAAAGCAGAGTTATCCTTTCAAAGGACCAACAAAACTTTGAACAGTTTACTAGAGGCTGAGATGTATAGTAAACTAAGTACACATCCAATATTAGAAAACAGTGTAAAAGCTCGCTGCATATCCAATATTAGAAAGCATTGTAAAAGATACTTAATAATACCTTCAACTAAACTTCAGTTTCAATTTCTGGTGTGTGAATGTAGGTCTGCCGTGGGCATAAGGTAACCAGATTGGGCCAAACATGGAAAAAATTGGGGATTCCCCGGGGGGGGGGCGGGTGGGGTGGGGTGGGGTGGGTTGGTGGTGTTGTTACCTGAAAAGGAAAGGTCAACGGCGCCGATGGAGATGGCTGAAAGCGCAGCTGCGGCAATTGATGACCGTGCCCAAAATTGCTGCAGACAAGCAACCAAATTACTGTTTTGTAAGATGGTGGAGAGAGAGAGAGAGAGAGAGAGAGAGAGAGAGAGACTTACCAGGTTTGTGCACGTGTGAAATAGAAGGAGAGAAACTGGAGAGCGGATGGTGGACGCAAGCAGGCTGGGAAGGACAGCAACGGCGACGGACGGCTGGGTAGGGGAAACAATATTTAGGCCTGCTTGGGCGATAAGATATAGACTGGAGAGGGGATCGTGGTGAACTCTTCACATTGTAGAAATCATATCAAAGAAAACCTTATTAAAAGAATCTACTATTTTTCATGCAAAATGACAATCGCGGTAAATAATATATAAAAAATATATAAATATTGTTATGACAAAAAAAGAAAATTAAGAGGACTCCTCGAAAATTAATAAACATCTGTTACGTGAGGATTTGACCAAGTAAAAGGCGAACAAGTCTTAGAAAATCAATTTATAGATTTAAGGAGCACATGTTTAATGAAGAAAGCATTACTCGTAGTGCCACAAGTGGAAAGAACACATGGCAAATTAAGAAGTGTTCCTAGCAAGAGTGGATCAAGATGAAGGGTGAAAAAAGTGGGATCCATTACCAACGGTCCGTGGACTAGATGGAAGTCTATAAATATGATGCCGGAAATATTTAAAAGAGGTTCAACACCAACTAACAAATACATCAACTATTCAGCACTTTATTATTTAGCTATTCAGTTTTTACCTTTTCTTTCAATTAGTTAAGAATTTTATTTGTTTTGAGTAATACATTTTATTTAAGTAGAAGAACCCCATGGTTAAATTTAATCGTTTTTCCATTCATCCAGTATAAATTATCCAGTTTAGTTTTGTATTTAGCCTAGTTATTTTTATTAGAAATTAGAAGTCCTCTTAATTGAGGCAAAATCCAAACCAATACTTCTTCAATTTTTCTTAGGCCATACACAACGCTTAAGGAAGTCAAATTTGTGGTGTAATATCTTCATCATTTGGAGCAAGTCTAGCTCCTGACACACTCTCGCACCCACGTCCACGTGCTTATCAACCGTAGCAAGTGTATACTTTTTTGTATTGCACGTGTGTGATTTTAAGGGAGCAACATATTTTTGGCACGCCCGATGGGACCAGTGAATATTTGCTAGGTAAAAATAGCTAGAAAGCGACAAGGAAAGAATTTCACTATCGGAGGAGATGTTTCTCCTGAAGGGGTGAGTGTGCAGCCCCCCTACATCGCCTATAATCCAGGCGTCCCAAGAAGAGTTGCTAGAGTTGGTAGGCGGGATGAGAGAATACATCACCCATGCCAACCTAAAAATGTCACAAGGTTTGTCACATTTCTTATCATAAAATCTTTCAGGTCCGTTGCAGGAGATGAAGGACTCTCAAGACAACCTAGCTATGGCCATCAAGGAGATAATGGCTACACTAGGTAATAAATTGGCCATCCTTGAAAATCCAAGAGGTATTGGAGCACCAAAAGGGCCAAAAGCTCCCGCCGCTCAGATTTCCCTGTGAATTTCAAGGGAGCCTCCTCCAACTCCCCTATTTAGCTAGGGGGCATGTTGGAGAGTTGGCAGGAGGCCTTCCTGTTAGAGGCAGGTTGAATGAAAGAAGAGAACCATATGACCCAGGTCAGAGGGGACTCCCACCCTTTTACGGCCAATCTCAAAGGGTATGGAAGGAAAATAACCCTCTGTATACGGGAGGAAAACAAGGGGGGCAAGGAGGTAATTTTCCGCCTCAAGGTCCCTAGGGAATTCTCATCCGGGATCAAATAATTGATTTAATCCAGGATCAATTCAGGTCTGCCCTAAGGAGAGTAGTTACGAGCCGTATCTAGAGGCCGTGGACAAAATTTACTAAATTCCCTAGGGGATTCAAGGTCCCTGATTTTACCTGATTTTCAGGAAAAGTCAATCATTCAACAGTGGAACACATAGTCCGTTCACCGTGCAGTGTGGTGAAATTGGCTCAAGTGAGTTCCTCAAGTTGAGATTATTTGCTAATTCTTTGACAGGGACAACGTTCACGTGGTATATCACTTTGGCAGATTTGTCCAGGATGTATCAGACTCCTAGAGAACCTGTGGAGGCATACATAGCCCGTTTTAAAAGTGCTAGGTTCAAGTGCAACGTTGTACTCCTAGAGACGGAATATATACATTTGGCCCAAAACGACCTAGACTTCGAGCTCTAAAAGAAGTTTGACAGTTCAAAATTTAGGGATCTCTTCGAGTTGGCTACCAGAGCCATTCGGTATGAACAAATTTTACTGGAAGAACAAGATAGATAGAATGCTTCAAAGGGTACCTATTATAGGGACTCTAATTATCAAGTGACAGTAGCAGAATCAAAACTCCCTTAGGAGGTGACAGTGGCAGAAATTGTCAACTGGAGGCCATATGTCTGTAAGGCCTTTGTCAAGGTAGAGCCCACCAAAGTGCAAGGATCATACACCTTTGACATAACCAAGGCAGAGGACATTTTCGACCACTTGATGATAGATAAAATGTTCCGTTTCACAGTGGATCATAAAATACCTCCTATAGAAGAAATCAAGGGTAAGGAGTATTGTAAGTACCATAATTCCTGGAATCATACTACTAACAACTTTATCACATTCAGGAATGACATCTAGGATAGAATTGAAAAAGGAAAATTCAAGTTTCCCGATAAGGAGAAAGCTGTGATGGGAGTGGATTGCGATCCATTTCCAGTAGAGTTCACATCTAATATGATTTTTGTAGATTTGAGGGGAGCACCGAGAACTTTGTTTGGGAGGTTCCCCTATCATAAGGGGACCTTAGAGAAAACCAAAACTGCCAAGGAGGCTGTCCTTCACCTCAGAGGAGAATCGTCAACGGGAGCTGAATAGGAGAACGTCTACCTTTTCAAATCAGGTGGACCACCACTGCAAAGAATGTGGACAGGATGTCCCAAAGAGAGATCGGCTGAAAAGCGTGATAATCAAAAGGGAAAGGGAAGAGATAATTTTTCCTCCAACTCGACAAATGAGGAGTAATAGAATATCAGTTTTCCAATGATTACGGCCTGCAGGTGCCAAACTCGAGAGTAGCATGGAGAATCTAAGTATTACTGCTTCGGTGGAGGGAAAACCAAGGACTATGAAACCACCTATCCCAGTTGACAGCCAATGGGCAAAGGTAAGGCACCCTAAATTCCCTTTAGCTGAAGCTACAATGTCGAAGTCGCAGAAGAGTAGACTTCACAGGAGAAAACATGCTGCAAGGCTTGCTCATGAAGGAGGGATTAATCAAACTCAGGAGAAAGCATATGTCGTTTCTCCTTCAAAGAAGAAGTTCAGGTTAGAATATCGACAAAAAATAAAAGAGATACGACCTCTTGTTTAAACATGGAAAAGTCTGCTATTAAGGCTTAGACCTTTGACACCCATAATCAAGGAAGTTGAGCATATCAAGATAGACAATGGGGCAAGTTGGAGCAGGAGCTTGTAGCAGAGTTGGAAGAGCCTCTTTCTCCTGCGAGTTTATCTTCTTCGTCTGAATTCCCCTGTAATATGGTGTTTGTACTCCCAGAGGCTTTCATGGCCAAACAGAGACAACCATCATTTTTGCTAGGAGATGTGGAGGATAAAAGGCTAGCTCCGGAAATCGTGAAGGAACCAGTTGACGAAGAAGAAGGTCCATCTTTGATTATCATGAAGGAGAAGGCCACAGTCAACAAGGGACGACCTATATCCCCTTCTAGTATAATTTTTGAACGGCTAGAGTTGCAGACGGTCCATCACATACGGCCTTTGTAAATTACTGGACACCCCGATGGGGTCCCAGTGAATAGGTTGTTGGTGGATAATGGATTTGCTCCCAACCTTATGCCTAAGATACTGTTGATCAAGCTTGGCAAAGGCTAAAAAGATCTCCTTCCTTCCAGTGCTAGCATCTTAGACTTCGTACAAAGAATGACCACATCACAGGGATCATCATTATGAATCTTACCATGGGTAAAAAAACTCTTACTACCCCTTTCTTTGTGATTAATTCACGATCAACTTATAATTTATTGTTTGGGAGAGATTGGATTCATGCTTGCCTAGCAATCCCATCTACTTTACATCAGTGCTTAATTTTCTGGAACAAAAATGACGTAGAAATCGCCTGGGCTAACAAAAGGTCGTTTTTGGCCTTTGCTAATCATGTTGAGACCAGATTGTACGATGAAGAAATCAGCCAGGTAAAGGTAATAGGAATAGACAAAATAGGATGGCCTAAGGCCATCACATTATCCAACAAGACCTCCTAGAAGAACTCAAGGCTGTGTATAAGGAGATGATCGGCCCCATCATCACAGAGGCGAATGGGCCGATCACACCTATTATTCAAGCATTAACCAATGGATCTAAAGCCAACGACGAAAGAACAAGTCATGGCCCTAGAAGCCATGATGGCCAAATTGACTGCTTATCTGGCCAAAAAAAGGTTAATGAGTTTACACGAAGAGGAGGAGATTTCGGCTAACACAACCAAAATAATTTTTGAAGAAAACCAATCCCAAAAGGAAGCTATACAGTGGGAGGAGTTGGAAGTTGCACCTGCAAAACTGGATGGTACGAGAGCAGAGGTTCAGGAGCCTTTTGAGGTAGTAAACTTGGGAACAGAGGAAAATCTAAAGCCTGTGTTTATCAACCAGCATTTGCCAGAAGAGATTAAGGTTCGACTCATCCATATTCTTCACGAGTATAAAGATTGCTTTGCTTGAGAGTATGAGAAAATGCCAGGATTGTCCCGGACATTGGTGGAACACAAGTTGCCAATTAAGGAAGGATTTAGGCCGTTTAAACAACCACCAAGGAGGATGTCAACTAAGGTAACGTTTCCCGTCAAGGAAGAGATTGAACGCCTTCTCAGAGTTGGTTTTATTAGAACGGGCCGATATGTAGAGTGTATATCGAATATTGTGCATGTGATCAAGAAGAATGGAAATATACGAGTATGCATTGATTTTCGTAGCCTAAATATGGTATCTCCTAAGGATGAATAAACCATGCCAGTAGTAGATCTCCTGGTCGACGGAGCGGCCAAACATTAAGTCTCTTGATCTCTTGGTCGACGGATGGCCACTTCGAATATAACCAGATCATGATTGCAGAGGAGGACATTCATAAAATGGCTGTTCGCTGCCCAGGAGCGTTAGGGGCCTTTGAATAGGTTGTCATGTCATTCGGCCTAAAAAATGCAAGAGCTACATACCAGAGGGCTATGAATGCCATTTTCCATGACTTCATAAGCCGTTTTATGGAGATTTATATCGATGATGTTGTAATTAAGTCAGAATTGTTTCAAGACCACATTACAGACTTAGGAATAGTTTGCAAAGGATAAGAAAGTATGAGTTAAGGATGAACCCTTTAAAGTGTGCCTTCAGAGTCTCAGCAGACAACTTTTTGGGTTTTCTAGTTCATAGAAGGGGAATAAAGGTGAATAAGAACAAGGCCAAAGCCATTCTTGAGGCTAGGCCTCCTACTTGTAAGAAGGAACTACAAAGTCTCCTGGGGTACTTGAATTTTCTCAGAAAATTTATCTCAAATTTAGCGGGAAAAGTCCAAATCTTTTCAAAATTACTGAAACTAAAGAAGGAATAAGAATTCAGATGGGATCCCCAACATCAACAGGCTTTTGAAAAGATCAAGAGGTATTTGTCCCAACCTACTGTGCAACCCCCCAATTAAGAAGAAACCTTTAAGGCTTTATATCTCAGCCGCTGAAGTGTCTATTGGCTGTCTTTTAGCACAAATAAATGAACAAGGCAAAGAACAAACTATCTATTATCTTAGTAGGTTATTAATGCCTGTAAAAAGTACGTATTCTCGTGTCGAGAAATTGTGTTTAGCTTTGTATTTCACTACAATAAAATTAAGGCACTACATTCTGCCAGTGTTAGTATATGTGGTGTGCAAAACTGGCTTGATTAAATATCTCCTTTCTCGGCCATTCTTAAGAGGTCGTATTGGAAAATGTCATTGGCATTTATGGAATTTTATTTTTAATATTTACCACAAAAGGCCATCAAGGGCCAGGCCTCACTAGATTTCCTTGCCGACCATCCTTGTTTGGAAATCGGAGAAGAAACTAAAAACGGCTTGGCTATATGTAATTCCTACTATACACCATGGACATTACTATTTGACGGCTCCAAGATAAAAATAACTTCAGGTTGTGGAATAATCATCATATCTCATATAGGAGTCAAAACCCAATTATCTTTCCAGTTTGACTTCAAGTATACAAACAATCAGGCTGAATATAAACGAGTAATCATTGGCCTAGAAATCTTATGAGAGATGGGGGCCTTAACAGTAGAAGTGATAGGAGATTCTCAATTGGTGGTAAGCCATCTAACAGGAGTTTACCGTTGCCATAGTGAGGAACTGTCTCCTTATTATATGGCAGCAAAACAATTGATGGAATAATTTGATGATGTGGTCATTTCCCACATCCCTAGAAGATTCAATACTGAAGCAAATGAGTTGGCCCAAGTGGCCACTAACATCAAAATTTCTCAGGGGTGGTATGAAAGAACTTTAACCATTTAAAAGAAATATCTTCCATCAGTACGGAGAAGAGAATTCTCTATGGAAGCCTTTACTCTGGAACTAATGGAGATAGAAGATTGGAAATACTCAATCTCATATTTCCTCAAAAATTCAAATTATGGAGCCGATAAGAAAACAAGAAGAAAGGAGATTCAATATGTCCTTATTGAAGGAGAACTCAACAAGAAGAGTATGGAGGATGACTTGCTGCTCAGATGCATTGGACTACAAGAAGCTCTTAAAGTAATGGCTGAAGTGCATGAAAGAATCCGTGGTGCACATCAAGCTGGGAGAAAGATGAAATTGTCAATAAGGAGATATGGATATGCTCAGGGATGCCAACCTTGCTAGGCACATAGCCCAGTCCAAAGAGCGCCTGCCATGGACCTCTAGGCCGTAGTCAAGCCTTGGCCGTTTAGGGGATGGGCAATGGATCTCATTGGTAAGATTTTCCCCCCTTCATCCAAGGGACATTCTTATATCATTGTGGCCACTGACTATTTCACCAAATGGGCTGAGGCAATCCCTATGAAGGTAGTAAACCAAGAAGACATTATCACCATGGTGAAGGAAAGGATCATTCATTGATTCGGCATTCCACAACACTTGGTGGTCGATAGAGGAACAATCTTTTTTGGTGATGGAATCAAGGCCGTTACGACCTAGTTTGGAATTGAAATGTCACATTCAACTCCTTATTATGCCTAGGGAAATGGCCAAGCAG
Source organism: Arbutus unedo (assembly GCA_014822125.1). Lineage (NCBI taxonomy): Eukaryota > Viridiplantae > Streptophyta > Magnoliopsida > Ericales > Ericaceae > Arbutus > Arbutus unedo. Next base: position 20,811 of record JABCMJ010005450.1, on the reverse strand, counting down.
AAGCAACAAATAAAATCCTAAAGGGGATTAGTGAACGCATGGTGGATGATAAGCCAAGAATGTGGCATGAAATGCTCTCAGATGTGTTATGGGCCTACATAACTTCCAGACGCACAACTACAGTGTTAACACCCTATACACTAACGTATAGCCATGATGCGGTTTATAAATGGAAGTAACGGTGCGGTCAACCAGGTTTGCCTAACAAAAAATCTATCACCAACAGAATATTCACAAGCCATGTTAATGGAGATGAAAGATCTCGACGAAGTAAGGCTTGTAGCCTTAGATCACTTGGTCATCCAAAAATAAAAAGTGGCTAGAACATACAACAAAAGGGTGAAGGAAAAGCATTTCAGTGAAAGAGACTTAGTATGGAAGACTATTCTGCCCTTGGGATCCAAAAGTCCTCAAATGGGCAAATGGTCACTCTCCTGGGAATGACCATTTCAAATATCTACATGTCATAAAAGAGAAGTATACACATTGCAAGATATAAAAGGAGAAATGCATTCACATCCAATAAACATTAAGTATTTAAAAGCTTATCATCCTATGATATGGGAGACTACAGTTATCCATCAAAATGAACATTGAAAAAACCCAGTTTATAGTAGCAAGAGAAGAAAGGTTGATCTTAAAGCAAAGGAAGTGTAGCAGCCTTCAATGCCTCCCAGGCTGCATCTCATTCAGCAACTTGGTCAGAAACTTTGATAACTTCTTTTTCTAAGACAGAGATTTCTTTGACCAAGTCTTCTTGCTCATGAACTAAGGGGGTTATGTGACTAGCCAAAGTTGTCCTATCTAGTTGCAGAGCAACCAGACTTGCCTTTTTCTTTTGTAGCTCTTGGCAAAGTTATCAATTTCGTACCAGCGAGCGTACCGATTTTGTTACTGGTACGATATGTACCGGTACCAGTTGGTACCGGTGTACCGTTTCAGATTTATCGCTAAAAATAATATAAATTAAAATATTATATTATATTTAATATATAAATTAATAAACCTATAAAAAAATAAGTATTTAGCAATAAAGCAACTCACATAATATGCAATATACCCTTTACCATTGCCCCCTTCTCCTCACCACAAGTTGTAAATAGGTTGTTAAACGGGGTTAAAAGAGTAAAGTTTGAGATATGTAAATAGGTTGTCTAATAGGGTTAAAAGAGTAAAGTTTGTCATACTATAAAATTGGGGAAGCTGAGCAGATTAGGGATTAGGGTATGGCCGCAAAGTTTGTATCACTCTCTCTTTCTTTGCATAAATTCTGTGTGTGTGTGTGTGTGTGTACATCTATATGTATACGGTGTGTATGTGTGGTGGTGAGATTTGATGAAGTTTATTCGTTTGCTATTTTTTTTCTAATTCAGAGACTTCTTCGATTTGCCATCATCGTCTAGAAATCCAGAACAACAAACCAGAGAAATCTTTTATTTGTTTCATTACTGCCAGAGATTTCTAGTTCTTGACATCTTGTTAGTTGTTACACCCGAAGTAACCACTATAATTTCCTTTTTGCAAGTGGTTGTGATACTATCGGCCGAGACCCGGTATACCGGCAGTACCACCGGTACCATCTAGAATCGTCCGAAACCGCCGATAAGATCGCCGGAACGGAACACCCTTTGACGTGCCCCAGTTTGTTGCCGGAACAGAACGTACTGTCTGGTATGGGACGAGATTAACAACATTGGCTCTTGGCGAAGGCAGGTAATTTCTCGAGTCAAGACGACTTCATTGCCATCCATGGCTTCAAATTCTGCCAAGCCATTTGTCAGTTGATCCTCAAGATGTATAAACTTGCTTTGGTTGCTTTGACTAAGATCAAGGAGCCTTTTACATTCTTCAAAAGAGGAAAACAATGAGGTACTTTGATCTAGAAGAATTCAAACTTGAGACCTCAAGGGACTTTCTGCCAAACTAGAAGAGAGAATGGTCACAAGAGACCGGTGAAAGCCAGATATATGCCCAGGATGGACCAGCGTACCCAAGGGGTGGCTAAGAGATTGCTTCAGGAGAACTTTTGCCTGTTCAAATTCAGCATCAGGAATACCTCCTGCAGTAGCAGAGGACGTACCACTAGCTAAGGCTGATTGAAAGAAATGGCCTTACGCTCCCTCAATAAGCGAATAGGGGTGTCTACCAGCATCACATCTTTATGTTGGCCGGAGACCTTTTCAGAACGAACGAATGGTTGAACAATTTTTTCTTGGGCCTTCTCAGGAGAAGCCACAGCGAAGTTTGAGCCCACAATGGGGTCAATAGATGTCTAACTGAACGGCAAAACATGTATGGAGTCTTCTTCATCTTCCACATCCTCATCACCAGAAGCTTCCATGACATGGGCTCGTTTGGCCAATTTCTTAAGACGACCTTTATTCATCGGTAGTTGAAGAGAAGCGGTTAGATCCAACTCAATGGGTGCGGCAACAGAAGTAGGAGATTGGTCGCTTGGCTTTGGAATACTTGCTAAACGGGCACTATGGTGGGTCCTTTTACTGAACTGTAAATTGTCAAAGGTAAGAAAAGACCAGAAAACATGATGGTAGAAAAGGTAAGAGGAATACTTACGGAAACAACTTTGTCTTGACTTCCAAAAGACTTGTTGGTTTCAGAGTTACTTTTCCTTTTCGAGGACTGGGCTGCTGTTACAAAAGAAGAAGAAAGCTATAAGAAAAAACTAAATAGAACAAACCCGTGAAGATGCTGTAAGAATGGAGGCAAATGACAAGGAATACCTGCAAGATTCTCAATAACCAGTGACACATTTTTCTTAGAAGCAGTAGGTTGAGGCAAATCAACAATCTCTAGGAGTGGCTCTCCACCTTCAGCGGGAGGGGCTAACTCAGGTGAAATGGCCGTCAAAATAGAATGTAGATCTTGAAATTGAGCAGTGATTGCTTTCCCCCACCACCCAGAGAAGGCCATGGAAGTGTGGGAAATTTCTTCAAACGGGTGGAGAAACAAGGCCCTAACCCATAAAATTTGTTCTGAGAGTAAGAACCAGACACTGGTATGAGGATGTTTATATCCATGGGAGCTTGATGATCATGGAGGAGTTGTTGAAGATGTCGTCCAGGGCTTCAGGCATCCTTAGTAGGGGCGTGTGCTCTATGGGTCGCCACGGATAGATGGAGGAATGTTGAACGAAGAAGGAAAAAGAAGCAAAAGAAGAGGAAATGAACAAGCTCAAAGCCCTAAAGCAATGTATAAAGGATTATTTTTGAAAAAAGGCAATGACGGGAAAGCAATAATAGCGGGATAAGAGTCTAATCAAGAGAAATATGACGGTTACATGTGGATAAATGTGTGGGGTTTTAAATACAAATCCAAACTCTAATTTTTCTTGAAATTAAGAGTTTGAGGAGGACAGTGTTGTGATCAAAAAAGAAAATTAAGAGGATCTCGCAGGAATTAATAAAGATTTGTTATGTGAGGGTTTGACCAAGTAAAAGGAGAACGAATTCTAAAAAATCAGTTCCTAGATTTGAGGAGCGCATGTTTAATGAAGAAAGCATTACTAGTAGTGCCGCAAGTGAAAATAACACGGCAAACCAAGAGTGTTCCTAGCAAGAGTGGATCAAGATGAAGAACAAAAAAAGTGGGATCTATTACCAACAGCTAGTGGGCTAGATGGAAGTCTATAAATATGATGTCAGACGGTATTTAGAAGAGGTTTAGCACCAACCAACAAATACATCAGCTATGCAGCACTTAATCGTCCTTTCATTCATCCAATATAAATTATCTAGTTTAATTTTGTACTTAGCCTAGTTATTTTTATTAGAAATTAGAAGTCCTCTGAATTGAGACAAAACCCGAACCAATACTTTCTCAACTTTCCTTAGGTCGTACATCGCATCTGAGGAAGTCAAATTTGTGACGCAATATCTTCATCATTTGGAGCAAGTCTAGCTCCTGGCATGCCCTCGCACCCACGTGTCAACTGTCGCAAGTGTGTGCTCTCTTGTATTGCACGTGTGTGATTTTAATAGAGCAATAGATATTCGTAAATTGTATATTGATTTTCATAAATATATACTGATAGCCGTAAAATATATTAATATTTGTATTTATTTGACATTTTATGTATATTATCTACCACCCATTAGGCGGTGATTAGCGAGACCTTTTTTACTCCATAAATATGATATTTTCTCAATTTATTTTAGCAATGTGTTATTTGACCTGACTTTTGTATTAAATTATTTTTTTATCTTTATGTGAATTTTTTTGGAGATTTTTTATTTTTCATTAATTTTTTATGAATTATTATTTCGTTGTGTCGAGAGATTTTAGAAAAATTATGAATAATGAATTAAACTTAAAAAACTCAAATAAGGCAAAAATAATTCAAAAATATGATTTATTTATGCTTATTCATTATTTTTAGTGAATTTTTTTAACTTTTGAATATAATTTTTATATTTTTTCGTCGAGACAAACTAATAATTCATAAAAATTTAAGGTCAAAATAAAAAATGCTAAAGAAAGAAAAATTTACAAAAAATAAAGTTAAACCAAATGTTTTTGTTTTTATCTATCGAGAGTGAGAGAAGTAACAATGTGACTGTACTGGTGATGCTATTTTGAAGCACCATCTTAAATTTATATCGTTAAATTAAATACATCTAATTTTTTCATGCAATTCTATTGGTTGGGATTATGTTGACAGTGCGGGAGCAAACCATCCATGCCATCGTCAAGGACCAGATTTGCCAACTTTACTTGGTCAGTCAAAGGTCGGCAAAAATCATTCTACCTAACCCGTTCACCTATGTTCCTCGAAAAATCTAACCCGTGCGTCGTGGTACAAAGTAATTGGATTTCATAAAAAATGAAATACTTTAAGAGAGAGAAAAAGAAATTCTAGGAAAATTTAATTTATTCTTTTAATCATGCTCAATTGTTGAAATCGATAATTTTTTAGCTGAACACGTAATCTATAGTACGCTAGGTACGACAAATAGGCGCATGATGGAAAAGTTTATGTTGTCCTCAGCTTGTTGCTATCTGCAAAACACTTGACACCGGTGTAGCATCTTACCAACACTTCTCCGATGCCCAAGTTAGAATTTTAGGTGAAGATAATGGTAAGAAAATGCCCTGTATTGAAATGGGCAGAGTTTTCATACCTTTTACCATAGCACTGAATTAAATTAAATAGACGTTGTCGTCTTACCCCTAATCTTATGAAGCAAAATCAGGAGATAGTTTTCTTAAAAGAAGTACTTCAACAACATGGAGTTACTAATCCGCATCCTTTATTGATCAAGAGTGGATAACCCTCATAAAGAGTTAGATTCTTATTCCCTGATTATAGGGATACAGTTAAGAGAATGTGGAAGAGCATGTAACCGATCAGACCAAAAGGATCCGTCGATAGCGACCCGCCCAAGAAAGGGACAAACTAAGTACTCCATCTTATCGAGATGACCCCTTACCTAAGCCCATTCATTCTGATTAGATAATTAGTTCTCATACTTATCAGTTACTCCCTTATTTCAGAGTAGACAAATAGTTTTTAAGAAATATTAATAACGGAATAGGAGAACTGGCGGTTACATTTTTTCTTGTTTTGCACGTAGCATTTAATGCGATGACAGGTGTTCTCTGGGATTCCATGTGTCACCCATTGATCCCTTGGTCGTGCAATCCAATGAATGCTTCTCCTTTGAAGGGAGTTAAAAGGTTTTCATAACACCTTTTGGCTTTCCATTTTTCTCTTTATGCTTTCAGAAATTCAATAAGCGACATTTTACCATTGAACCTTTCACGACTCTTGGGATTAAGCTTTTTAGACTATCGCCATCATCTTCTCTAGGTACGTTTACCCTTCTAGCATCTTATTTGTTTAAGACTGGCTGAACGTATAATCTTTGATTTGGATCCAGAGAACCTAGGACATGATTGGTCATTCTTTTTCCTTCCCTTGTGTTGTTATTTGCACAAACATTCTCTCCTTCCTCCTTTTAGAGAATTCGTTTACTCCACAAGTGTTGAAGAATACTATAGCGGCATATACGAAGTAATCAGTTACACCATTCCCCAGATTCAAAGGATGGTGATTTGTCGAAATCCTTCTAGGACTTCACCTTTTGCGACGGCAGACTTGAACAGAGAACTAGATATCGACCAGACTAGGCATTCTGATCTTCAGGATATAGCTTCCTCATCTAGAAACCCCTTCCCTTTTCATGTTGGTTTAGCAATAGGTGTTCGGCCTATAGACGCTGACACACTTGCCTCAACCATTACTGAAGAAGACTGATGAATTTGAAAATCAAGTATCAAATTCCTGATTCGAAAAATATGAGAATCTTCCGGCCCACTGAGAGGGCCAATAGTCCCTTGATGAACAAGCTCTGTTTGTATTTAGCTAATTTCGAAGCCGGACTGCGATTGCCCTTTGCCCTAGCTGTTAGAGAAGTACTGTGGTATTTGGGTCTATCTCCAGGACATATTTTACCCTACTCTTGGTGGAATTTGGTCAGTTGTGGTGTACTTTAGGCCGCGGCAACAAAAGAGAATGCCCAATTGACCAAGGAAGCCCTCTTGCACACCCATCAGGTGAACATGTCATAACTTTTAATACGAGTATCGAAATTGCGCATTGTTTATTTTGTTTGAAACTAGTCACATAAAGTTTCAAAAAAATACATATTTTACATCTTATTTTTACACGAGCAAGATCAGTTTTTCGAATGAATTTGACGAAACAGTTTGGTATTTCAAAATAAGGTATCCAACTTTGAACCGACACGAAAGTGTCGTCCGAATTTCGTTTTTAATCTATTACCTATTGTTTGAAAAATTATAGAGTATAGTTTCTATTAAATTGAACCCAATACCTCTACCTATAAATTATAACGTCTTAAAATTGTTAAGGTTGAGCCTAAATATATAGTTTTATCCACTCAAGCGACATACTGAAAAATAAAATATTTTCTTTTTAGTTTTCGGCCTATTTATTTCATTCCGGTCCATTTATGGCTATTGTTTAAGTCTATAATTGGTTGATATTAGTACATATGAACATGCATAGATGTCGAATATCGGGAAGGAGATGACCTAACGGTTAGAGCAGCCCGTGAACTCGACTTGGAGTCTTTGTGATTCCTCTAGTAAAAGGTTGTGAAACTATCGTGTTAGAGCTGACCCGACGGTCGGGGTAGCCCGTGAACTCTACGATAGGGTCCCCGGTATGTGCTGCCCGCAATGTAAGACCGTCGAAATTATACATGAGTCACATGAGAGCATGACTGCGTTGTTTATTTATTCAGTTGTTCAGTTAATCGTTAATTGCATAGTATATTGTTGAAACAAGCATGCTTTACTCAATATATTGACGTTTTCAATATGACTTCCTACTCGAACTCCGGCTTATGTTTTTTCTGTAAAGAGATAGTTCAATATGCTTAGTTGGATTTTCTGTTTTAGAGATATTTTCGTATTTAGCAGTTCAGTTAGAAGTATTCACGCTTTAATTATTCATTTGTTCAAACATTGTGGGCCTGTTTTTGGTTAGTTCAAATTCGATTTAGACATGATCGATTACTTATTATTTGATAATTGGATATCCTTTATTGAGAATTAATTCAGTTTATTGATTATGGTTATGTTAAGTTTTGGTTTGAGTTATTCCATTACTTATTTCATACCCTAGAAGTTTGTGGTGTGACATAGGAACTCTAGTTTTCTTCATATGATCTCTCTAATTTCCATGGATTCGATCTTTTCTCCATCTAAGGTCGGCTAAGCCTTTCCTCGGTTAGGGTAACGATGCAGCTCTTTTCAGAACAATGTAATCGTATCCAGTTTATGATTTTATTCAACTTATGGTTTATGATTATGGATGATTCGTTATTTTTAATATTCAAATATTTTCTGATCTATCACTTGTGTTTGTATTCATGATATCAAGCACAATCATACTGATTTTCAATGATTCTAGATAGTCTCTAAGATGGACTATACGACGTTAGACAGATTGTGTTGCTGAGACGATCCCTACTTAGACTTTTCACTAGCATGTCGTTGACATACACCTCCACGTTTCTCCCAATCGGTCGTTGGAACATGCGATTAACTAACATCTGATAGGTTGCCCCTGCATTATCTCTAAGCATCTGAATTTGGTTATATCTAGAGAAAGCATCCATAAAGTTGAGCAGCTCGTAACCCGTTGTAGAATTGAGTAGGTCAATTCTAGGCAAAGAAAAACTATCCTTAGGGCATGCCTTATTGAGATCCTTGAAATCTACACACATACGCCACTTTCCATTAGGTTTGGGCACCAAAACTTCATTAGCGATCCAGACTGGGTATTGAGCTTCCCGTATGAACTGAGCTTTGACCAACTGAGCTTTGACCAACTTCTCTACTTCCACTGCTATGGCTGTATTTCTTTTTGGGGCAAACGTCCTCACCCTTTGCTTAACTGGATGATGTTCTGGATCAACATTTAATTTGTGCACCATCACCTGGGATCAATTCCAGGCATATCTTCGTGCAACCATGCGAAAACATCTACGTAGCTCCTTAGAAACCTGATCAATACGTCTGCTTCTTCTGAATTCAATCCTGAACCAATCCAAAATACCTTTTCATCTCGGCCTTCAATCACTGGTATCTCCACCAATTTTTCCACAAGCTCGCCTTATCTGAGCTTGTTTTCATCCCTTGCATCCATTCCATCAATAATAAATGTTTCCTTTGTCGTTTTCATAGAGGTTAGGTAACATTCTCGTGCTCTCGTCTGATCACCTTTGACTTCTTCAATCCTGTTAACTGTTGGGAATTTAATTTAAAATGATACATTGACACGAAACCATTGAATCTATTGAGCGTTTGGTCTACCCAATATTACATTATAGGCTGAAGGATAATCCATCACCAAAAAATTCACCAAAGCTGTCGTATTTTTGTCCTCATCTCCTATCATGACTGACAGTGTTACCACCCCTATAGGATGGGTAGTTTCGCCTGAGAACCCTACAAGGGGAGACTTCACTGGCCTCATCTTATCCTTTCCCAGATGAAGACCTTCAAAAGCAGGTAAGAAAATGAGGTTAGCAAAGCTATCTGTATCTATGAGTACCCTTCTCATTGTCCAATTTGTTAGCAACACTGTAACCGACAAAGGGTCATTATGGGGCTATAAAATCCCTCTTGCATCCTTTTTTGTGAATAGAATAATCGAAGTCTCAATTTGGGTCTGCTTCCATGGTTTATTTGTAGTGAGCACCTCCATTGCTTAAAGACTTTTGGAAATATTGCGTATTACCTCCAACTTCAGGTCCCCCGGATATCATTTGAATTTCTCCCATGGGACAAGATCCAAGAGGAGGAGGAGGTGTTTGGTCTCAATCTCCCCCAGGTCTTCTTCTGCCTCTTGAGCTCGTTGTCTTCTCTCCGTACAAACCTTTGCAGGCGTCCTCGTCTTATCATCCCTTCAATCTGTTGTTTGAGCTCTATACAATCGTTCGTATCATGTCCATAATCGTGGTAAAACTTGAAATACTTATTCCGGGAATGTCTATCTAAGGGGATTTTCATCTTTCCTGGCCATCTTAGCTCATGATAATCACTGATTTCCTCAAGCACCTGATCAACAGACGCCACTTGAGAGCGTACTCTTGGAATCTTCTCTCTGGCTTTCCTTTTCTCAGAGGTTCTCTCCAATCAATTCTCTTCCATCTGAAAGACTCTTCAGGTAAATACTGACCACCTTTTCGTTGTTTTTTGTCCTTGGCTTGCTGGGAACCTCCTTGTTGATCGACAGAGTGGGCGTCTCTCTCCCTCTCCCTATGTCGCTGCCAATGTGTCCTTTGCATTCATTTGTTTCTGAGCTCTCAGCATGAGCTCAACCATGTTAGATGGCGGATCTGCAGACAGGGAAAATAAAAATTGGTTAGGCTTAAGTCCTGAAATGTAAGCTACTATAGCAACCTGGTCATCTACATTGTCCACCTGCATGGAGACTTTGTTGAATCTGGAAGTAAATTCTCTAAGGCTTTCGCCCTTGGTTTGTTTCACATTCAGGAGATAAGTGGTTGGCCTCCTGTACTGTTGGCCTGCAATGAAATAGCTGAAAAACTCTGACTAAGCTCCCTAAAAGTATTGATAGTGCCTGGAGAAAGCTTATTGAACCAGATCCGAGCAGCCCCACGAAGAGTGATCGGGAAAACTCTACACATGATCATTTGGATCATTTGTCCCATCAAAAGTATCAATCTGAGGAACCCTAAATTTTGGTGGGAGAGGGACTGCCATGAAATCCGCTGTGAAAGGAAGGTCGGTAGTTTGAACAAGTTTGTCCACAGAGAATTGGGTCTTGATCTTCACTTGTCGGGTCAGCCCGTCTAACTGGACCTTCATTTGTCGTATCTATTATGTCATGGGTCCTTTAGGAAGTGGTTGTCCACACAAGGGGCCATTGGGATAGCTACCAACATGACTGTTGACTTCGCCCTGCCCTGTTGCGAAACCCTCCTCAGCCCTAAGGTCACCATACAGAGGGATATCCCTAACACGAGTTGGGAGACCTCCTCTGGGGGGTACAAGTTGATAGCATTGCAATATGGCTTGGTTTTGTTCAATGATACGATGCATACCCTATGTCAGGGTAAGAACCTTCTGGCAAAGTGCCTGATAATCTTCTTGTGGGGCGGGACAAGAAGGAATTACAGGAATTTGATTTTGTTCATGGGTAGGACCTTTAGGTTGGTTGTCAGCGTTTGAAGTATGGAGCGAGTATGGACCATAACCCGTTCAAATAAGAGAAGAGAAAGGAACGTTATTTTCCACAGACAATGCCAACTGATGGAATGGTTCATGGCGTCCTCAGCTCGTTGCTATTTACAAAACACTTGACACCGGTGTGATATGTTACCAACACTTCTCTGATGCCTAAGTTAAAATTTTAGGTGGAGATAATAGTAAGAAAATGCTCTGTATTGAAATGGGCAGAGTTTTCGTACCTTATACCATAGTGCTAGATTAGATTAAATAGACGTTGCCGGCTTACTCCTAATCTTATGGAGCAAAATCAGGAGATAGTTTCCTTAAAAGGACTTCAACGACGTAGAGTTACTAATACTTATCCTTGATTGATCAAGAGTGGATAACCCTCATAAAGAGTTAATCCTTATCCCTTGATTATAGGGATACAGTTGGGAGAATGCGGAAGAACATATAACCGATCAGACCAAAAGTATTTGTGGATAACAACCTGCCCAAAAAAGGAACAAACTGAGTACTCCATCTTATCGAGATGACCCCTTACCTGAGTCCACTCATTCCCATCAGATAATCAATTCTCATACCTATGAGTGCACAATGCTCAATATGTAGTACGTTAAAAGTACAACAAATAGGTGCACAATGCTCAATATGCACTATGTAAAACATTGTTTTGACAAACTACAGGCACAGCAATTCTCCTAGGATGGAGGTTGGTAGGACCCCCAAACCCACTCCTGCTGCAAGTGAGAAAAACGCGGTGAGAGAGAGAGAGTGTGTGGTGTTCGAATGATTGTGACTGCTGAACTTTTGGATGACACGTGCGTGCCCCTCTATGGAAAAGTGGAAACACATGGGTCATGTGGACCCCAACCCGAAAGAGGATAAGCTGTATTATGTACTGTGGCCCCCTCTTCTTTTTGCGTTTGTCCGCTACTGCGTGGGGAGATGAGGACAGCTGGAACAAGAAATATGTCAATAGCGTTTGAAAACGATTGAGAATACCATTACATGGATGGATAATATGGAGACCACCCTTCCCTTTTCCCCTTTTTCTATGTGAAGTTTTGTTGATTCATGGTCATTTTAACCCACCCCAACAACCTCGTATAAACACAGAACCTGTAATGGACCGGAGAGTATTTGCTATGGATTCTGGGAACAAATGATTCACAGAGCCAGATTCGTACCCTCTGAATAACTGCACGCAAAGGAACTCCTCTCTACAAAAGGAACTCCTCTCTCTCAAATACATACAGTTCAATTTCCGTATCTCTGCGTATGATTTGACAAATATTGATTGAGTTGGGGATATGGCTTCTGATGAAAGCGTGACGATACTACAATCTTCCAGCATGCTGGAAGGCGAGTACGAAGGTGATGATGGCGATGGTATTGCTATAGACAACTACTACGTTGACGATGGATGTTGTGATAGCACCAGTATGCATATGTCACAGTTATCAATGGAGAGTTCCCACGGTGGGGATGTGGAATTCCCCGATGATGAGGTGGTAGAGCGCAAAGAAATATCTGGCATGGGATTGTCATCTGACTCTGACCAGGAGTCGTTAGGGGACTGTTACTCGCTACCAGCAACACCAACACAACTACGATGGAGGAATCAGGGTGGGGGTTTGGATCAAGTAGGAGTACAACTGCAGTGGGAGAAGCATAAAGAGTACTATGCAAGCAAGAACAAAGCGAACACAACGAGAAGAGATAGATGCAGGCTGGAAAGAGCAACGGCTTTGGGGGATTACAATGAGAAAAAAATTGTGTGGGAGGAAGAGGCGATGGTTGTTGATAGCAGCAGTGAGGAGGGAAGTGGAGGCCTAGTTGGGGGATCGGTAATGATAAAGATGAGGCCGAAAGGAGGAAGGAGATCCCTTTGTATGGACTTGGAGGAAGTGAAGGCATGCAGGGACCTTGGTTTTGACTTGGAGAATGACCGGGACTGCACAACCCTCTCCTCCTCCTCCACTGTTGTTATCATACGCACTACACCTACAACTTGCCTTTCCATCTCTGATTCCACGCTTGACACCAGTAGCGGCACCGAGTCTCCCATCACTAAATGGCGTATCTCTAGCCCTGGTTGGTAACAAAGTATTTCACATCAATACTACTCTACTTTAAAAGAGATTGGCTACAAATTCACCCGACTACTGAAATGTTGTTTCCTTCAAACTTTCCCAAACGTGGAAGTAGCAGACTGTGTCCACCTCTAAATTGCTTATAATCTAATTTTTGACGACTTTATTAAGAAATAGATAAATTTTGTTCTCGGGAGTTCATTTCATCCGAATCTAACTTCTCAAACTTGTAGGTGATGATCCAAGAGATGTGAAGGCCCGACTAAGGTTATGGGCACAGGCAGTTGCACTCGCATCAACATCTCAGCACAGCTACTAGCTGCTACCGGGACTGCTTTCCATATACAATTATAAACATATAAATACACATATACATATACATACAGAGAGAGAGAGAGAGAGAGAGAGAGAGAGAGAGAGAGAGAGAGAGATGCTTTGTGTACATGCTTCTGTGATTTCACTAATTTGTACCCAACCTTTCTTTTCTTTTTCTTCGTTTGTATCTTCATCACGTGGAATTAACAAAGTAGTTGCTTCTTTCCTTCATTGTACAAGAGATGGTTTTCCAGACTACTAGTAATTTTTATATATTTGGATTCGGATCCTTTTTACTTTCCTACTCTCCACCTCCAACTTCTATTAATGCATCTTCTTATTTTCAGACACAAAGAATAGGGAATAGGTGCTTTAACTTGTAGACTTCTAGGGGCATTCAGTAGTGTATTTTTTCTCTGTTAGTAGCTTGTATAGTAGTAGCCCTTTTTAAAAAAAAAAAGTTTACAGCCCTTCTGTTGTAATCGGGTTGCAATTGTTTAATGCCTGTTCTTATATAAGTGTTTACTTGTAAACTCTCAACCCATCACCAGCCCTACCTATCTCCCTCGTACTCGAAATAACCTAACAGACCACAGACCACAAATAAAAAAGGAAGTGAAACTCAAAAAGTTGGTCATCCTGTAAAGATATATACATGGTCATATGATTGTGCAATATTTAAAACCACTATATTATTAGGAAAAATTATGATACAGAAACATTAACCACTATATTATTTGTCAGGACTTTTCATAGATATGTAGTAGAAGATAGCCACTGTTATTGTGTGAACAGCAGCACTTGTTAAAGGGACTCTCTACCATTGTTAGAATCCTAGCTCAGTAGGTTAGGGCGGAATGACACGAACCCTAATAGTCCATAGACGCATTGAAGATTACATGAAACAGGAACAAGAAAGGTACACATGAAATAAATTCTATAACTCTTGCCTTAACAGAACCTTTCATGTACTCCAGTTTATTATTTTCTTTCAGCAAGGCAACAACCTCATCAACACAACATTCTACATATGAAACAACCAAGAACAATTATTGGAATGCAAAAGTGCACTCAAATTATTGCATGAATAAAATAAATCAATAGAAAAATGAAATAAGAGTGACTACCATGAATTTGGAGCACTGGTGAAGATCTTACCACCACCTTCTCCAAACCGGTAACTTTGATAAACTTGCAGGAGAAGTTCCCTGCATGGCACTACAGCCCCAAGCTTGATGCAAGCCAGGAAAGCACCAGAAAGCTTCCGGTGAAGACTGTATGCTTCATCAGGAGGAGGTGTCAGCCTGTGCCTCAGCATTGTTGCCCCGATATTAGAAATGCTCTGAGTTATATTTGTGGAGCGGAAGTCATATCCATCAGGCTTTGCAAAAGGCAATCCCACAATAAAAGCAGCCTGGACATGAGCCTCTATCATAACATCCGACTCCATTCCAGTTAAGAAACCCAGCCTTCGTGACATATCTATCACTGCTTCTCTGTCACTATCTGCGCATGCAACAACCTGATCCAAACAATTCACTCGTCTCTCAATACATTCAACATAAGATAAAAGAAGATTCCATACTGGACAATGCACTGCAACTTTTCTGGCAACTACTATTGCAAATATATGAATCTGATTTGGTACCACCACTAAGTAATTTTACAGCACCAGACAGCTCATTTGAGCAACTTGTAGGATGGATGAAATTGCATATAAGGACCCAGAAGCAGTAGTCTCATTCAAGATCTAATAAAAAAGATCTTTTTCATTGCTAAATTCAGAAGAGAGGTTGAGTGTCATTTATATGTATCAAGGTATTTCACCAGCATTTAAACACGCCAATTCATCAAGGTACAGAATTATCTCTTTGATAAGTATCGACGCACATTCTCTTAGCTCCAATAACCTGGTGATCTACATTCTGGAGCACACATTCCAAAACTTGGTACACATTTGTTCCAGAATTTAGAGATCCAAAAAGTTTTCCCTGTTTATTTCCTCAATATCCTTCGCACATAAAACCTAAATTGTCGTAAAATGAAAAGATAAAGATACAATAAAAATAATTCATACCCAGTTTATTGGATGTGTCGAGCGTGAACCAAGTACATTCTAATACCGGTAATTTATAGAAGCCCACCCTTATCATACCACAGTTCAGGACATTTGGTGTACCATGTTCCCATATTTGTCCTTGTACCAGAACTATCCACATTCTCGTAACATTGGGATGAATACAAGTGGTGGCCAGCCTTAATTCTCCTTGGTTCTGTGGAACTTATTTCTAGAAAGGGCTCATCTTTCATGCTTTGATTTATTGATGAAGATGATTTTAATTCTGCACTTTCTGCAAAAGGTGTATTTTCAGTTCGTCTCACTTAACAAGTTAATTATGAGTCAATCATGACAGCTTAAAGAAAACAGCACATTCATCAGATGGTGGTATTCTAACTCAACGTTATGGTATGTATTGAGAATATAAATAATAAAATTCTGGCTCTCACTACCAGCTTAAGCTTTTAGATGGGTTAACAATGTAAAATGGCATCAAAGCAGGCTATAGACCAGTGTTCGAACCTCACCACGCGCCTATTCATTAGATATTTATTAGGCAGTGTTCGTTTGGCTATTTCTCAAAAAAATTCAAAAAAAATTTCTGAACTTATTTGGGAAATTTTTTCCCAAACATTTTTACTTTTTTCCCAAACAACATTTATTTCTCTATAAAAGAAGAGAGAGAGAACACCTCGAAAATGCCGAAAAAATTTAACTCCCAAGTTTTTTCTAAAACACTTGCACCAAACAACATCTCAAAGTTTTTTTTCCCAAAAATCGTTTCAGAAACACTCAACCGAACACACCCTATTACACGAGTTTAGCCCGCTTATGAAAGAGAGTCTGGCTACATGCGAGGGGCGTGTTGAGAATATAAATAACAAAATTACATCTCTCTAATGGCGTAAATGAGTTGCTTGTTAAAAATCTACTAATATGTAGAATCTTCTATGTTGTTCTCTGAAATTGCTTACCTGCCAACATCTAACCCAAAGTTCGTCAGACATGAACTTAAGATCTTTATTGGTCATTATCAAATGGAACTAAATCACCATAACTAGTACTCGTCAAAGGTAACAAAATTTTGTTAAGAAAATGAATAATTAAGAATGAGTATAGCTAAAAGCAGAAACCAGTACTGTTTACTCAAAAGTAATGCAAGCAGAACTCACCATTCGTACATAATCATCGACAAATTTTTTGGAGTAGTCCCGAACTGCTCCGAAGTCAATGAGATTGATAGTTTTTGTGGTCTCATCATACAAAAAATTGCTCCAGTTAGGATCAGTCTGCACCAGATCACGCAAAGCCAGTATAAGACCAGAAAAAACAACAATGGCCAATGAGCATGCTCAAACACTATTGCAAATGAAAAACAAAAACAATAAAAAGCATAAAGCAAATGTAAAAAACAAGGTCCAATGTGTTTAATCAGATTCCCCTGTTTAGAAGCTTATTGGGCTAGAGTCCTAGAATCAGGACAAAATCTGATAAAAGTACTGACCAGTTGAGTGTTTGAGGCAACTTTGAGATGCACAAAGGAGGTTGACTGGAACTTTCCATATTCTAACCCAGCTAAAGCAACCTATCTAAAGCAACAACTACTAACTAGCCGCTTGCCAAGCAATCAGAGCCCCATAAAGCTATATTTTTATTATTATTTTTTGTCTAGTACGATCCACTTACCCCTCACCCTTCCTCAAGTTGAAAAGGAAACGTCCTTAATCTACACGGCATCATAACTTTGCCCCACATTTGCTCAGACATTTTGTATTTCCAACATACTTTTAAGGTTCATGACAGAAACACCTTTAGGATTTTTCTTCAATTTACCAAGAATATTCTTAAATGACCAGGACAGAGAATTAGGCCATCTTTGTTTTTTGACGCCTTTTTGTTCTTCCTCTTATGCATTAACCACGAGAATCCAATATGAGACTCAAGTTAGCCTTTTGTTTGTTAAACTCACTCGCCAACTGTTCTCAATTGATTAGGGGTCAAAAAGATGTGAAGCGCATTAGAAGAAAGAGGGAAAAATAAAAAGAGAACTGGGAAAAAATAAAAGAAGAAAGAAAGAAGAGGCTGATGGAAAGAAGAAGAGAAAAAGAGAATAAAGAAAGAGCGAAATGTTGAGATTAGACAAATCTTATTTTACCTAAACAACAACTCCCTTTTTCTCGTCATTCATTTTACATTTACCATGAGTCCGCGACACTACAACCATATATATACCTACTTGATTTCAGGGAGGTATGTTTTGTATGTGGTGATGATTCTATGGGTGATATTGTGGGACCTATATTACTTGACAGTATTTTAGCAATCTTTTCATGAGGCTAATTTTTCCTTTTTACTCGGAAACATTAGTGCACTGGGTATTGCAATAGCAAAGTGGCAGCAAGTAGAACAACATACAAGAAGGAAAATGAACACAAACCTAAGGAGAAGAAAACTAGAGGAAAAAAAAACTTGCCTGCATGAAACGAAAAACAAAAAGCTCCATCAGAGTGAGCTCCAACAACTTTTTGCCAACATAATTACGGGTCTCTTGTGTTAGCTGGGTAACTTTATCAATTGGAATTCCTGTAACAAGGTAAATCACGTGAGATCAAAATGCAACATTAACCACAAACAAATGGAAACATGGCTCTACCCAACTCAATGAAATTTCAGCTTGAAATACATTTTTTTACTTAGGGATGAATAGAAGTAAAGAAACATTGGATAGGAAAGCTAAGTCAAAATGGAGAAACAACTCCCCATCCGTTTATCACACATACATATATTTATTGAATACGTAGGTACACGCTCTACGGTTCGGCTCACATGTTAAGGTAGATGCTCTGCGGCTCAATTCACGTTATCTCCATAAGTGGCCACCACGGGATGAATGCACACCACAGGGTTCTAATCCTAGGTTACACCATGGTGCACCTAGAAGCCTTTACCATCAAAGAATGTAAGTCAAAGAGATAGTACTTAGGGTCACCACCAGTACCCTGAGACCAAAGTACACCAGTGGTTTCGAGGCTGCACAATCTTCACCATGCTAGCTAAACCCTAAACAACCTGATGTGACGTTTCTAGCAAATCTTATCACTCAGGGACATTCCTATCTTTCTTCCTCGTGACGCAAACATTACCAGCCAGTCGGGTAGGTGAGGTCTAGGTGACCTTTCTCCTATAAATATAGGTCTAACCCCCCTCACTCTTTTTTTTGATAAATAATAAGTTTATTGGAAAAAAAAAGGCATCAAGGGATGCCGCCCATATACAGAAGAAAATTAAGGATAAAAAGGTCATTACGCATCAAAAAGCCTATAAACAAGTCAAAAACAAACCCATGTACCCACTAACCTCCTCTCCATAATCCAAAAGAATCTATCATATCAAGAAATTGATCAAGACTGTCAACCTTGCCGGATCTCAACGCCACCCAGAGGTTGCTTGCAAGATTCCCAAGGGGAATACGCCAGAAGGTGCATACATACAGAGAAAGTGACGCCGCCACAGTTTCGACTTAAGGCGATTACCCTTCCTTGATTCCTAACTATGCAAAGAAAAAAGAAAAAGACTCGTGAACCTGTACAATGGTCTCTCTACTCTATTGAAATATCTACCATTCCGCTTTCTCTAAATAAGTAAGTTACACCATACAAAGCGAAATCAAAATCCAAAGCTTTTGTTTTCTTTTTACCTACTCAAGCACCAAACCATTCTTGAATCAAATCTACCACCAAACAAGGGAAAACCCAAGCCATATTCCACCATACAAGAACCATAGCCCAAAGCTCCGGTAACACCACCATATTCAGGCCTATGGTGTTGCCCACAAATTCTCACTCTTCGGTAACAACACTGTGACTCCAATTGAGAACTACTACAAAAGTTGTTAGAATACTAGAATAAAGTAGTTAGTTTAGTCCCATATTGGTTATGTGGGGAAGCTTGTAATCTATGCACTCTATATAAATAAAGCTCTTGTGTTGGGGTGTACAAGCATCCTATACACTTTTATCTCTCTCTCTTTTCTATCTCGATAACATGGTATCAGAGTGCGATCTTATTCCACCTTAGATCAAACTCTAGAAATAAAACCCTAATCCTAACCCTAAGCCGCCACCCTAACCCTAATCGCCACCTACAGCAGCCTTTGCCGCTGTAGCAACCTCCCTGTTACCTCTCTGTCGCCAGCTACAGCAGCCTCTTCCGCTGCCCTCTGTGTTGCCACTAGTCAACTTGTTGGCTTTACTCCTCCACCGCCTGCCAGCTTGTTGCGCCACCACCCTTCTGCCGCTGCTCTCTGTGTCACATCCAGTTTCTGTAGTTGCTGCCCCTCTGTGATTGCATCCAGCAGTGCTGCCCTCTAAGCCGTGATCCTTTTTTTTGTGCTGCTCAGCCGCTGTTGATATGAGTGCTATACTCGTCTAGAGATGTTTGCTTCCATCCTTGGTGGTAGATCCAATCATCGAGCCATTGCTCTTGTTCGTTGCGACCTGCGCTTGCTTATCGAGATCTCTATGTCTTCTGTTTGATTTGATTGGATCTGCCTGATCTATTGTTATTCCCTCCGGCGCGCTATTGGTATGTCTATCTCCCCGGTTCGTTGGTTGCTTGATTGAGGTAGTCATTTGTGTTTTTAGTTCTATTGGTTGTTTTTTGACTTGTGGCCCGGTTGTCTTTTGGCACCATGTTTGAACGGGAGTCTGCTTCTACTACCTCCACTGTTACTCCTATTGTTACTAGTTCTTCTCGATTCCGTGATAGGCGACCTATTACATCTATTCTTTTGAATGATAAGAATTATGCTCTTTGGGCTAAAGCTATTGAGGTCTATTTTGAGGGTGATTCAACCTCACAGTGGCTTACTGATGACCCTCCTGCCAAAACCAGTCCCCTGTTTCCAGCCTGGAAATCTGAGGATGCTCGCATTCGTACTGACTTATGGAATAGTATGGAATCTCATATTAGTG
Organism: Arbutus unedo; assembly: GCA_014822125.1. Taxonomy (NCBI): domain Eukaryota; kingdom Viridiplantae; phylum Streptophyta; class Magnoliopsida; order Ericales; family Ericaceae; genus Arbutus; species Arbutus unedo. The sequence goes on along the minus strand of JABCMJ010005450.1, from coordinate 622 downwards.
GTTCTTTGATGTTTTTACCTACTGCCAAGCACGTATGGCAACAGACTCAGGAAATGTATTCGGGGGTAAATAATCTTCGCTGGACGTATGATTTTCATCAAGCTTTTTTCTCTCTGACCATGGACAATCAGACTTTGGAAACTCATTATGCTCGGTTTTGTGGTCTCTGTGAAGAGATCAAGATCGCTGAGCCTATTTCTGCCGATATTCAGGTTATGGTTTCTGTCCAGTTTGCCTTCTCCTACCTATGATTCAGTCCGTTCGTAGCTTCTGGGAGAACGGACACTACCATCTCTTGTTGAGGTTTTCAGTCGTATACGTCAGGCTACCATTCCCGAAAGTGGTTCCACGTCTGGATCTCAGTTACCTTTGGACCGATCCACTTTAGTTACTACCATTTTCCGCGGTGGTTATTCTCGTGGTGGCTCGACCTCCGAGAGAGTGAGCCGCGGTAGTTTCAGCCGTGATTCAGGTCGAGGAGGATTCAGTCATGGTAGTTTCAACCGTGATTCGGGCCGGGGTTTTGGTCGCGACTCAAGCCGTGGAGGTCAATCACCAGGAGGAGGTGGCCGAGGCCGAGGGCTGATGTCTCGTCACTGCACTTGGTGCAATGCTGATAATC